>JAEQBH010006760.1:0-154919 GCA_016808115.1 Tetrastigma voinierianum
TTCATCGCAAAGAGCCCAAGGCTCCCTTAGTGTGATCCCCATAAGCCAAGATGAAGGGTGCCCTCGTCGCAACGAACGCATTCGTCTCGACAAAGTAGTTGCAACAACCCTTATTTCAACTTGATTCTTCCATTTTTGGGCTCCAAAACACCTTCAAATGCCGCACTTAATCCGAAATTCAAATGAAACTAAATATTAGTGATGAAGCGAAAACATCACTTATTTATGTACAGCAAGAGATAAAAACATACTAAAAACCGGGAGAGGAGATCATGTGCACGTGATATATCAATATCAATACAACATGTCATTCTATATTCAAGCAATGACATTTACAATCAAGCTACGCAGGCGCAATGTCCATTTGCAATATATAAATCCATCACATGTCAATAAGCTAGAACATATATACTCAATATCCAAAACAAGTCACCACTACTTTGTAGCGGAAGCTGCTGACACTCTTTAATTCCGAGGCCATGGTGATGCATGTTCTATGCCTACAAAACTGGCCCCGGTGATGGCGTTTAAAAAACAAAGCTACTAAACTAAGAAGCCATCCATAGTCTCAATCATGCCCTCTAAATAGGACGTGAAACAACCTGATATCAGTTCCATAGTAGCACCAGCCCGAATCCCACTATCCTAAAATTTGGACACAAACAAATAACAACCTAAGCTATGGCAATCCCAGGAATGAAATGGGCCATAAATTGAGCTGTAGAGGTCCAATTTAGGTGATTCAAAAGCCTAAAATCAATTTTACTAATGCAGCTACAACTTCCATGAAGAATACAAGTCCAAATTCCCTTCGTTTCCCAAATCAAAAATCCAATGTCCCGCAAATTTATATAGTGTGTAGTAAAAATAGGGTCATTTAGAACCCAAAATCTACCATAACATGAGCTATAGAGGTCAAATTTGGGTGATTCAATATCCTTACATCAAGTTTACGGATGCAGTTATACTTCTATGAAAAACACTAGTCCAAATTCTTTCCCAACCGGGGTAAACTGGGAATCCCAAAAACTGACCGTGTGTATGGTAAAAAAGGGCGCCTTGTGGCATCCCAGAAAAATTAATTCAACTCGAGCTATAAAGGTTCACCTCGTAAGTGATTAAAAAGCCTAACATCAACTTCACAATTAGCTACAATTTACATGAAGGACAATTAGTCCAAATTCTCTCTTTTTCCAATCTGAAAATTAATCCCAAAACTGAGGTTTCATAGGTCAAAATAAGATTCATGTACCCCAAAATTTTTGCCAACAGCTCCCCAGCCAAAATAATCCAAAGTAGGAAGATTCTCTACCCTCGGGAGCATGTAAAGAAACTCTAGTAAGTCCCGTGACACTTCCTAAACCCTAAACCTTGATTTCCGAACTCCTCGCTTGCAACTTCTGCGAAACTCAAGGTTTTCGCATCCACACATAGCCCTCGTTGATTAGATGATCTGTCGTTCTTAGCCCGACGAATTTCAACCAACCGATCTCCATAGATAGTATAAAGAAG
Source organism: Tetrastigma voinierianum (assembly GCA_016808115.1). NCBI lineage: Eukaryota > Viridiplantae > Streptophyta > Magnoliopsida > Vitales > Vitaceae > Tetrastigma > Tetrastigma voinierianum. Next base: position 1,513 of record JAEQBH010006760.1, read on the forward strand.
TTGAAGCTCTCTCCCTCTCTCTCTCTAACGTTTTCTCTTGAGCAGAAAAATCAGTTCTCCCCCCTCCAATCTGATTTTTTTCTACTTAACTTAAGTCTTAAAGACTTGGCCCACATCGCATCATGTGTCCATGACTTGTTCGAATTCATTTATGCCCCGAAACGATTTATTTCTGGCTCCTGCCAAGTTCAAATTTGTTTCGCGAAAGAATTTTAATTTCAATATTTTTTCACTTTCGAGAATTTTCTCAAAAATCCTGCTATAATCCACTCTGCGACGCCCAAAATCGTGAAAACTCAACCCTCGTAATTCAATCTAAATTACCTCGCGACTAGATTCGCATATTTAATCCAACTTTCTGGTGAGGTTCGCTTTGTCATCCGAGATCTAGAAAATTCCGTGTTTTCGTAACCTCGTACTATAGCGACAATTTACTCCTTTTTACTATTTTTGAAAACTTCAAATTTACTCTAAGTTTACGTGTTAGCTTATGACCTTTATGAAATCTTTAAATACCATTGAAGGACGCTGTTTTAAACCGCAAATGGATTAATTAAGTTTTGAAACCAAAACATCGCCCCAACACTCTAAGAATTCTTTTTTAGGTTGTTTCATGTAAAATCCCTTTCCCTAGCTCACCATCGAGAATCGCTTTTCACACTATCCGTTGTAGCTCTAAGTCAAATGAGATACTAATGCCATAATGTAATCCTAAGAGAATCTTCCTTGATACACGAAAAGGTCTTCGTAGTCGATTCCTTCCCTTTCGATAAACCTTTTAGCCACAAGCCTTACTTTATGTCTCTTAGAATGTTGTCCCGTGAGTCTTCTTCTTGTCTTAAAGACCACTTGCAGACTCAATGGTTTTTACACTAAGGCAACTCGACGAGATCCCCAAACTCGGGAGCTAGATTCATAGAGTTTGAATCTCATCTTTCATGGTGCTGTGAAAGTGCGTTCGAATCATATTCTGCTCCCATTTATCATGATAGTGATTCTTACAAGTGCTACGACATAATCACTAGGCAATAACTAATTCTCGACCCTAGTAAATCTCCTTAATAAGTGTTTTTCTTCACGAGTTTTCGTTGTTCAACCCTAATGCTCACTGGTTTTTCAAAAGTTTGTGGAGTCTCGATGACTAGTTGCCTTACATTTCAAAGTTTTACCTCACGTGGTATGTATGATAGTCGGTACCTTACGATTATTCTCAAACTGCAGATTCGACCTGATTTGATCTCGGCAATATGTCATGAAATTGATCACTCCCACCAAGTCATTCTCAAGAAACTTCTTTCTTGACTCCACAACCCAAATGGTGTGAGGGTAAGGACAATAGAAATCTTGGCAACCTCTGATTTTACAGCATATCTAATGAAATGCCCACTAATAGTCCTTGGGTTTAGTTTCCTTTCTTGTGGATTGTAAATTCTTACTTCAGACAGGCATCCCCATAAGTGTATATGTCGCAAGTTGGTTTCCAACCTATGAATAACTCAAATGGTGTCTTTTGAATAGCCTTGTGTCGAACCCTGATTTGTTATGACAGATTTTCTCTTTAAGGCCTCAAATTCCATAAGAATCGAGGGAAGATTAATGTTACTCCTCATATACCCTTACCATGTTCATTGCTGTCTGCTTCTTCTTTCACAACATTCTAATCCGCATAACAAAGCATGGTGCATCTGCAAACAATCCATGCTCTCAAGAAACTAGTAATGGACTCGGTGCTTGCCTATTCTCAGTGTACCTACCACAAGAGACTCTTCCAATCTCAATCCGACTCATTACCTTGATTTTCTTTCTCGCATTGTTTCTCTATAGGCTTCCTCATCACCTTTAAAGGCTTCTAGTCTTCGTCCTTAGAAAGACGCACATGTGTATGTAACACATGAGTAGTCATTAATGAAGGTGATGAAGTATTTCAGATCACTCCCGTCCATGTCAGGATAACAAATGTTCGTATGTATGACTTAACAATGTTAGAGCTCCGTTAAATTTTTGACTTTGCTGGTTTTGCTTTCCTTACCAAACCAAACATATCTCAAAGTCGGTAAAGTTTAGCAATTGAACGCCCCTTCATTCACTAATCTTTAATTCTTCAATGGGAGATGTGGCCTAATTCGCTACCACGCAAGGACACCTCCTATTCATAACATTCATTTCGAATTCCAATAGTTAAAACTTAATGAGTTATAAACATTATTATCTTGAATGTACAGAATAGAGACCATCGTACAAAGCAATTAGATCCAATAATTCTTATTTATTAAAAAAATTAACACTACTCATCTGAAAGTTACAGGAGCCTAAAAGGTACAAGAGCATATACTGAAATTAAAATTCCTGAAAAAACTATGAACATGGGATAAGAAGCCATGAACTCCCTACTCAAGGGAATCCACCAAAGAGAAAAGAGGTAAATTGCAGATATACTGGCCACCCATGAATCACCGTCGATAATAAAGAAACGAACTCGCATAAACGCTGAATCCAATCGAAGAGATAAGAGAACAAGAGATAACTCTAAAAAGAGAAACTAAAATATTATTTAGGTTTGTAAATTCATAATAGAAAAGAGCAATAGGTGGGGGTATATAGGCCACATACTTCTAAAATCAAAGAGCAACTCATACTTGACTAGGAAACAAAACTCTAAATAATTACAAATTCTATACTTTGGATTTTAGGAAAAACAAAAACTTATAAACTCAAATAATGCACCTCAAATTAGAAACATGACTCCAAATCAACCAGAATTTAGAAAATATAAAAAAAAATCCACAAATAATTATTCAAACTCTTCTTCAAGCCAGATCATGTCCTTAACTCCTTTCAAGTCTTAATCAAGTCCAAAAATTATATTTTATGATCCTACAACTTTGCAACCTTCTAAATCTGAATCTTCCATAATCGGCGTCGAGTTTCCATTGATTGTTGTATGCTCCCAGATCAATCCCCATACTTTCTGGAGAAAAGACTTGCCTCAAGTCTTCACCATGATAAGGTCACAAAATACTCAAGTACTTAATGTAGCGACATTGCTCCAGCTAATTTAAAGGACCATCTATGTCAGAACAATTCTAGAATGCTTTTCATAAAAATATTAAGAAACCCCTTTTTCCCCTCATGTGTAACCAAATCCAACCCAAAAGTCGAATACCAACCTTTGATAACCTTCATATTGCTCCGCCTTTGCATTATGTCAATCTGTTTCTCGGCGAATCAAAAGTTGTTAATACCGCAAGCAACAAAAACATTCTCCAAACTCCACATTTTTTTTTTCATGCACCAGCCACATGGTGAGAACTATATAAGAACTTCTTTACTTTCCTGAACAAGCCTCTATCAAGCAAACAATGTATCAACTTGTATTTTAAGCCTTCATGCTCCTTAGAACTCATTGTAAAGGCTAGCCTATTATGAAAAACCAAATCAGTAGAGGCCCTATTTGATGTTAATGACCCTCTATAGGTGGCAATCCATGTGGTATTTCCTCAGGGCACAACATCAACCACTCAACAGTTTCACTTGCAAGATTTCCTTTCACTTTTAGCTCTTCAACAACAAACCAAAGGCATCACATATAAATCATCTTTTGATTTCCAAATCATATTTTGACATTAGTGAACTCTTTCTATCTTCGACATGGCTAGATTTCCAGTACTTCTTCAAGATCCAACTCAGGTTTTGACAGTAGTGAACCCTTCTCATCTTCTTAGACATGGTTAGATTTGACTACTTCTTCAACATCTTCTTCCTAGGCCCCATCTTCCTCAATTAGTAATCAATTACTTTGGTTAGGATATTCAGAATCAACATGCCCCAATCTCGCAATATAAAACACCTTTTGAATTGAGAGTCGATTCTGTTATGGTTTATGCTCTGACTTTACTTGAGGTGAGTTTTTTTTACTACCATTAGTATTCCAATGTTGAAACCCCTTTGGCAAACCTTTCTTTAGCTACATTCTTTAGTTGTAATAGAATTCCATATCAGCTGAGAGTCTCACTCCTCTCAAAGCAAGTTTAATCACATCATGGAAGTGAGTGTTATATGGCTGCATAGCAACTCTAGCAAATATCTAACAACCTCAAAACCAACAAGGTAGTAGCTATAAACTTGTTCCCTCATAATCTTGCAAGTTTTCAAACTTATCAATACTTCCACACACAAATCTTGTTGCCTAAAAATTAACAAACATAGATGTCTGATCTATAGTTATAGCTGTACCCTCATTTATCTTATTTCTTATATTTCCTAGTTTCCTAATCTTCTTTTACCATTTCCCTTTCACATTCTTCAAGTTTTCACCAAAATGAAAGCATTCTGCAAAATATCTTGGATAGCCACCAGAACTTCACCCTTTTATGCCTCAAGAGGGGTGGTGGTCATAATACTTCAAAGATATGTTCCACCATATTATGCCATCCAAAAATCCATCAGCATCCATCTTCCTACCTTCACACAAATGCTTGAAATATCAAGTTTTAGATTGAATCTCAAGCCCTCAACATACACGCCATGTAGTAATCATCATACCATAGTAGTCATCATACTCTCCCCATGAGTTAATCATATTTCATGATGCTCATCATCTTTTTGGCTTTAAGTATCTAAGTAAAAACCTTCTTGAAGTTACTAGGCTACAAAGTCTCTTCATCAAAAAACATCTTTTCCTCCTTGATCTTGTATTTGCTTCATCCTCTACCATGTCTCCATAGATAATAGACCTCTCATAAAGTTTCAAATCTGGCACAAATGCTAAAACAACAATCTCAAATATCATTAATACGCTTGCTTTCCGGTTTGGGAACAACTCAACCCATTATTATAACTCTTGTTTGTAGCACCAATATCCTTTGAAGATTTCGAATCAACCATCAAACGAGCAAGCTTTGATGCCACTTTGATGCAAGGATTCGGATCGTATGGATGATCTAACTGTGCTGTGTGTTAGGATGAGTTTGTGGTAGTTTAGAAGTATAGGATATAACTTTGAAGGGTAAGTGAAAATTCTGGTTCTAAAGGTTATAACAAGCCATTCTGAGGTTTATTTATCATGGAATTGGCAGCCTTAAATGAAGGATTTAGCCGGTTTGACTTGACGCAAACAGCCTTATTTTGGCTGCTTCGTATTTTCGGCCTCAAGGTAGGCCACAAGTTGAGGTAAGCCGAATTTGTAGTTCTTAAGTTAAAAAACAAAAGTGCATCGGTTATTTTTGAAGCAGAAACCTGATTTAGAAATTCTTGGCCGTGGTCGAGAATTCGACGGGGAAAGCAAAAGAGGATTTACGGGATGAGTCGAGGCTCAGTGGAGAATGAGATGCTTCACTACCCAAGTGAACTAATTAATCCGGGACAAAAAAGCTATGAACATACCAACTCATGAACCACCCAAGAGATAAGGAGAACAAAAGACATACTTCGCTACCTATGAATCTACTAAGGTATAAGAAGCAACAAATGCACCCTCAAGAAAATCACCAAAAAGATAAGAGAACAAAGAGAGAACCCCGAAAAGGGAGAAAACTAAAATATCATTAACCCGAACTAAGTAATGAAAAGAGTAACAAAAACTTTCTAAATTGAATGTGCCAAACTCTAAAACTTTAGAAACACGATCTAAACTCAAAACTGAAATCAGGAAAATATATAAAACATGAATAACAGTGAATGATAGAATTAATCCTGAGTAGTTTCGCCTGCCTTCTTTTAATTAGCCAACCCATCGCTTAACTATAGAATAATCCCAAGTGTAGAGGGTTTTGTACCAGATTGATCCGGCTGTATAAAGGTAATCTGCTACAAATAAAAAATGTCATGTCACTATCTAATTAGTTCCAAATTTTCTATTATATTTTTTACAAAGCCCAAAGTTGATCCCTAAACCTTCGCTACTTGTCACTATCTAAATTAGTTCCTAACTTTACTTTTGTTTTTTGAAAACAACCTTGGACTACAAACTTCTTCCCTCCCGGTTCAGACGTCGACTTCCATCTCCACCTCTGTCTCTCCTCCCACAGAGGAAAGGTGGAAAAGCAAATCAAGTAAAGATTTCAGGCTTGAAGAACTATATAAATTAATAGCTCTGAACCCCGAGTATGATATCCCGCATCTTAATCCCACAACTTTAGCTATCGGACTCAACATCACTGGGAGCAAGTTCTTCTTCGAGCTGCCGAACAAGGTTTCGAGCACTCAGGTCTGCCAAACCTCTCCGCAAATGAGCCAAAATGCAAAATGTAGTTCTGAATATAAACTGGAACCACTCGTGAACAATTATGGGAAGATAACTCAATAAACTGATATAAAATTTAGTTGTTTATCTACGTTATTTTATGAATGGGAGAAAACAACAAAAGAGGAAACTGGCGGAGAAAGTATGGAGAGATAAGAATGAAGCATGGGAGTGGCCACATTCCAAATGAAACGACAGAAAAATACAAAAAAGAAAAATGGAAAATAAAGCTTCAACCTCAGCAAAGAAGAAGACAAAATCAACAACTGATCCGTCTAATCCTCAAAAAATCACGCCAAGGGACTCGAGATTATAAATAAGGGCCCAAAAAGTTTGAGAGTATAAGAGCCGAATACGTATGGAAACAGTTCAAAGAAAATAGAAGACCGAAACAACAAGGTTAATTACAGACCACACATTTCCAGTCAATAGCACCTGAAACTTCTTTCTTCAAAATAAAATATCTCCGGGATTAGAAAAATAGACAGCATAAATATATGAGCGCTCAAACATTATTCATTTAAAATGCCTGATTTCTTCAAGAATCAAACAAAGGAGAAACAACGATAACATTCTGGTAAATTTTGAACAGATCTTGATGGAAGTAGCTGATGATCATAACACGCATCAAGTAAAGGTGAGTCCGCTGAAAGAATCCCAGAAAGTCCTGTGGCAAACTAAAATCAGCTCGATTTTCTTGCGGCCCCTCTGGCCTCCACGCCATCACTGAATGTTAGTCTAAACTCACCCACCCACACAAGACCTGAGTGTAAGAGATGTTGAGCAGTTTTGATATGGGGCAGATTATGTTAAAATTTTCACACGGTGCGCCACTGAATCAATAATTAGTTTACAAAATGAATGTTCTTAAGGTACTCATCATAATAAGACCAATTTAATCTGATAAATTTTGGATTCATTTGGTATCTTTTGCAGAAGCCCAAATTTATATAAGTGTAGGTTGTGGATCTCATTAAAGCCTATTATGGAGGCCCATCAGAAACCAATATTATGGCAAAGCTAGTCCCCCCTTGGGCTAAGATCAAGGGTTTTTTCTCATCAACCACCATAATCCTAATCCGGGATTGAGGTAGAGGAAGACTTCCTTAGTTTGTAATCCGCTGCAATAATCAATTATTTGTGACGACCAAACATGTATGTTATTCACAATTTTCTATAATTGTCAAGACACCTCTTGTCTGGCGTAATGATAACACGCCCCATGCAGATTATAACGAATGCAAAAAAAAAAATATATATGGTTTGTGTTATAAAATAGAAGAACAAGAGATATTTTAGAGATATAGAAGTGTTTCCAGTGGTAGATTTCTTATTCCTCAAGTGTATCAGTATCTGCATGCCAGTTCTATTTTATAGAGTTAATGATGACAGAATACATTAATGTGTATATAAATACGTAACTCCACACATTTGTAATCACACATTCAATGTACCTATTAATATCAGATTAATGGAGAGCTTATGGACATCCATAATATTGTGTTCATAATACTCCCTTGATGTCCATGATACTGCCTCATTAAAACTCCACGTGAAAAACCCATGACAAAACTACTTCTGGTGAAGAAAAAAAGAGCACAGATGCGCACCATCTCCCTCTTCTTTAATGATCATTTTAAATCTCGAGCTCGCGATTCCAATGCTATGCTATGAACTAGCCTTTCAAATGTTAAAACATTAATACCGTATTACCATTCAACGTTACAAATTATTACCCGTAATAATTATTCAACGGCAAATGTGTGTGGTTATTCGAGCGCTATCTATGAATCATTTATAATACTTCTCAGACACCATCACCGCATTGTTAGTATTGCCTCACAAGTCCCTGCCAAAACCCAAAGGGGACAAAACCCCGACGGCGGTTATGCATGCGATCTGGCCATCTTACTTATACTCTGGTAGTGACATAATTATATTGTCTTCAACTTTTCAATTTGAAGATTCCTTTTGCAGCTCGCTTACGCCAACTGTCGTACAAGTTTCGAATAAAGCCGCGGGCGTAGGATTTAGTAAATAAATATGCTAGATTATCATTGACCTTATTTGTTGCACATCAATTTCACAATATTTGAAGTTCTATGAGTGTAGAAGAATCTCGCGAAATGTGCTTAGTTTCGATCACCTTAATATACCTCCTTTTGATTTTGTATGAAGGCAAAGTATTGTCTTCACATAATACTTTGGATTATCTTTAATAGAAGATAACTTCACATGATTCTCTCAGATGTGTTGTATCATGGATCTCATCCAAACACATTCTCGACTATCTTCATGCATGACAAGTATTTCTGAATGATTAGAGGAGGTGGCTACCATTGTTTGTTTAACTCCATCCCGTGATATTGCAAAGATTTACAAGTGAATATATATCCCGCTTAGATCGAGCTTTGTGAGGGTCCAAAATATATCCTGCATCTGCATAGTCAAGTAATTGCGGTTCCATTGCTTTTAATAAAGCCATCCATGTCACTTGTTCCACGGAGATATCTCAACATATGTTTGATTCCATTCCAGTTGCCTTTTAGTCGAGCCAAGTTGTACTTACAATACATTAGTGCAACGTCTGTCGGGTATAATTTCGTAAGATACATTACAAGACCAATTGTACTAAGATATGGTACTTCAGACCAAGTAACTTCATTTTCTTCCTTAGGCCTAATGGATCTTTAGTTACTCAAGGACCTAACAACCACAAACTAAGGGGTGTTGATTTATCCCATATAAAAGCGCTTTCCAGACTTTTTTTTTCAGATATGATGATTGATGAATCAATACACCATTCAAAAAAATACTAGATCTGCAGGCCGAGACAATATCTTATTTTCCCAATATCTTTCATCTCAAATTCCTTCTTTAAATAGTTGGCTGTTTTGATGAGCTCTTTAGGAGTCCCAATCAAATTTAAATCATTTACATATACTGCTATTATTGCAAATCCATTTTCTGTTTTCTTGATGGAAACACATGGACAAATTGAATTATTCACATATCCTTCTTTGAGAATGATGGCCAAATGATATACTACATTTGACCGTGCATCAGTTAATCCATATAAAGATCTTTTGAAACTGATTGAATACATGCTCCGGTTTTGAATTCATTGCTTCGTGTAATGGGAATCTCAGGTGATTTTCATATACATTAAGGCATCTAGAGATCCATATAAATGGATGTTGTGATCACATCCATCGACGCATATCCAAATTTTCCACGCAAGACAAATATCAAAATGATTAAAATTCCATTACGAGAGAATATAGTTCCCTCATAATCAATTCTAGGTCTTTAGAGAAACTCACAAGGCGTGCTTTATATCGCACTATTTCATTTTTCGCTCTTTTGTACAAAGACTCATCAAGATTCAACAATATGTTGTGTATATTTGTAGTGGTGTTTGAACCATCGGTCCAAATAATTTCGCTTAAATTTCCAAGATCTTTAATTATGTTTTACTGTTTTCTCATTTTAAACTAATCGTTTATGTCGATATTCATTCACATTTTGCGCCTCTTTGATCTTCATCATTTCTTATGATGTCCATAGCCACTTAAAAAAGTGATCATTTATGTGGGTAGTATTTCGATCCCATATTCTTCCTCATGTATATAATCGATAGAGATCTCTACATTTAGTTATGTGTACTGGCATATCATTAAAGAGATAACTTTGACTGCACTTCAGGCTACTTGTTCATCGACCCGCTAATGGGCTATATGCTCATATCATGCTTCTTCAAAGAATCAACCTTCTTGAGTCACAGGTCCTCCACGCTTGTCCATCAAGGTTTACTCATCATGCCGCTGTGGCTCTTCCATTAAGAGTCTCAATCCTCACAGAACATCAGCTCGGATATGGTGATTTGCACCTTTAGTTGAATCAATAAAGCATCGTGCAATTGATTCGCAAGACCTTGTGGCTGAATTATTTTCGAACTTCTAGTTCAACATATTTGTACTGGATCAAGGTGAGATAAAGATGACTCATTTCATGTAACTTCTAGTTCAAATTGCTTTGTACGGGGATCAAGGTGAGATAAAGATGACTCATTCCATGTAATTTCTCGCCATTCTTCTGGAATTGACTTATCCCCCCCTAATGGCGGGAAAAGATATTCATCAAAGTGACAATCTGCAAATCGAGCAATAAAACTTCCGAAAGAGGCTCGATATAGAGTAATGTATGCATTTGAGTCAACATACTCAAGACGGCGGAGGACCTAACTTAGGTCGATGGGGGCAATGGGGAAACATAAACAAGATAACAAAATTCGCACAAATATTAGGTTGATAACCTTTAGCAAGTCGTAATGGTGATAAATCAAGTGGGATTACTGTAGGATCATTTAATTAAATGTGCAGCATGTATGATAGCATGTCCCCATGCCGATAAAGGCAATTTGGTTTTCAAAAGTAATGGTCTAGCAATCAATTGCAGATGTTTGATAAAAGATTCAGCCAACCCATTCTGAAAATGAACATGAGCAACAGGATGTTGAACATCTATACCAATAGACATACAATAATCAAGAATGCTTGAGATGAGAATTCACCACATTATCAAGACAAATCATTCCGATAGGTGATCAGGAATTGTGTTCTCAGTCGAATTATTTGAGCTATCAATCTAGCAAAGGCAATATTTCTACTAGAACAAGGCACACATAAGACCATCGAGTGGAAGCATCAATTAAAACCATAAAATAACGAAAGGTCCACTAGCGGGTGAATAGCCCATTCAAATATCCTTGAACACGCTCTAGAAAAGCGATTCAAAATGTAACCTTGTAAAGATGGTCTAATAATTAATTTGCCTTTGGAACAAGCAAAGACAAGTACGTATAAGGGTAAGTCGCTCGTAAGCAAAGTAAAATGCATTGAGTCATTGAACTTCGGGTTCATGACAACATAAGATTCACAGATCAGCCACCGTCTATAAACCCATAAGATAAAGAAGACAATTGTTCCAAGATACATTTTTGCCTGTAAATAATAGAAGAATGAGTAAATACTATTGTCAATAAGATTCATAGTTCCAATATGATATCCATTTCGGCAAATATCTTGAACCGAAAATTTCTACTAGATTTATTAGAATAAAGGCATCTTCAATTTGGAATTTAGTGCCTGCAGAATAATGGTGGCTCTTCTAGAGCCTTTAATCATGTCAATGTGACTCGAGATAGTATGAACATTAGATTGAGCTAATGTGAAGGTTGAAAAATATTTCTTATCACACAAGATCATGTGGGTTGTGGCACAGTCAGCAAGACATGCATCACCAACTGATGGCATATAATTGATCAATTCTAAGGAGGGATCCATATCTTCAAAATAAAAACTAATTTCACAGAAAAATCAAAGTTCGTGATTATATAATCATTGAAAAACAGTATGGAAAAGAAAATAACATAGAAAAGTAACAGAATAAATAACATAGAAAAGTAACAGAATAATCATAGCACATATTGCCATCCCTAATCAAATGGTCAATTTTTCCACTTAGATCTTCAAAAAAATCATAAACATCAAAATGTTTTAAAGGTACCGCACTATCATCATCAAAGCAGGATCATCGATCCAGCAGTGTCTTTTTCCTAATAAAATTTGTTTCAATGTGCTTGTCTTTTCCTTTCATGGACGCCGATAAATAAACTAAATGCTCGTCAGACGACAGGTACGAGACCAGCTGACTTTCATTCCACACATATGTAAATATCTACCATAAACCTTTTGTTATGTGGCCCTATCGGGCTTTCCGCATAATTCTTCAACGGTTCAACTTCCGGGTTGTTGGAGGTATCGTTCTTTCAAACTCGTCCAGAGGATTAATGGATCCTTGACCGTTAGATATTCACTTTTCAGGCCTCCATCAATATGATGGAGAAGGAATATTAAGGCCTTAGCGCGATCCTACAAGGATGCGGTATTTCCTCCTTTGATTGTGTTTCCAAGATTCATAGAATCCAAGTGGATTTCAGCATCCAAGATCCAAGATAAATAATTCTTGTCTAATATCATACAAATAAATTCGAAGCTTGGTGATATCAGACATTTTATGCACCAAATATCAAGCTTCAGCTTGAACATTCCGCATTATCAAGCCAGTTTGTTTAAAAAATAATTCATCTTCATCTTCAAGACTGCAGTTTGAATATTTCAAACGTAGGTTTCTGTTGAGCTTTTACACAGAGTTCAAGCTCGTGCTTTTAACTCATAAATTGAAGTCCAAAATAAATTTCAAAAAACAAAAAAATTTCAGACTATGAAATTGAAATGTACTCTTCTTTGTTTTTATGATTTTGTAATATCAGTTCCCAGCTCGAAGTTCTCGGATTTGAGCTTTTTGACTTTGTGATTATTCGGGCTATCGTGCTGATAATGTGTTATAAAATAGAAGAACAAGAGAGCGAGAGATATAGAAGAAATAGGGGAGATATTTCTTATTCCTTCATGTGTATTGTGACTCATACAAAGGCTCCTATTTATAGGGTTTAATACATGACATTAATGTGTATATAAATACTTAACCTACACATTTGTAACTCACACATTCAATGTACCTATTAATATTGAGATTAATGGAGAGCTTGACATCCATAATATTGGTCATAATAGGTTTTTTTTTTTTTTTTAAATTTAAGAGCCAGTCCGATAGTGACAAGTGGCGAGAGAGTTAGAGGATCAAATTGATTTTAAAAAGAAAATCTGGGGTAGTGACACATGACATTTTTTGACATGTTTAACCTAAGCACTTAACAGACTAATATGATACGGGACCCCTAAACTTGGGCTTGTCTTAGTTAAATAGTATAAGTGAGACTAATTAAAGAAGACCGACCAAACCATATGGGATTGCCAATGTCAATTACCCCTATAATAATTGACTTATTCAAACTCTTTCTTTCAAGCCTTTGATCACTTCCTTAACTCAAGCTTCAAGTATTAATTGAATCTCCAAAATTATACTGATGATCTTATAGCTTAACCTTCTAAATCGACCTTCATAACCAATGTCGATTTTACTTGTTTTTATATATGCCTCGTGCACGCATGTAAGTCTAATTGTATAATCAATTTGATTCTTGTAGATGGTTTAATATACGGGCATGGCCACGTAGAGTAAAGGCAGTCTCAACTACGTTAATAATTTCCTCTGATGTCTCCTTTTATTTTCCTTTCCATTCTTTTTATTTGTAATTGATGGTTAGGGCCCCAAAAGCTCCGAGCCCGAGGGTCGGCTTCAACTCTGTCCCTACCCGACGAGGTGGGCTCACCTCAAGCCTGAGCAGCTAAGCCCCCCGGTCTGCTCATTTTAGAAGGGGCAGGCTATAGGCTCTATTGCCCCGCCACTGACGAGCTGGCCCAACTCGTAGGATCTCAGGCCTATCCTTAGGCCCACCCATAAGCCCGTCCTTAGGCCCTCCCATAAGCCCGCCCATAAACCTGTCCTTTAGGCCCGCCCATAAGCCTGCCCATAAGCCTGTCCTTAGGCCCGCTCATAAGCCCGCCCTTTAGACTCGTCTTGATAGGCCCACCCCTATTCCTATGTTATTCTTTTAAAATATATTATGTAACTCTATTTATAATATGTATTTTGTTAAAAGTTTACTATATGTCGAACATAGTACAATTTAGCTTGATGCATTAAATTCTTAAGCAAGAGGAAGTCAAGTTGCAATTCTTTTAAAATATGGTTTAACGGTCAGTTTGTCAAGCCTGCTTGTCTCAGCCCATTAGGCTCCGCCAACCCCGGTCCTCGTTTAGGCTCGCCAACCCCGGGGGGCTCCATCAGCCCTCCTGCGCCCACCCGCCCCACACCCCACCTTAAGCGCTGTCCACCCACCCTAGGCCCGCCAAGACAGCCCAGCGGGTCAGCTAACAGCCTTAAAAAATACAAAGTTCAGCCTGACCGGTCAACGAGCCTATAGACCAGGCCCAAACTGGGCTGCATACCTCATTTCTCTGAATCGAGCAGCTTGACCCAACCCGGCCCATTGGAAACCCCTATTGATGGTCATAAAATAAAATCCATTTATTAATTTCGTTTCAATCATCCCATGTCAATGTCAAAACATTAATTTGTGAGATATATATTTAAAAACTAGACATAAAATCTACAAAGGGGCTAAACGAGAAAAGCTACAAAGAAGGCTTCAGCCAATGAAGTGGAAAATGCAATTTTATTAATTTTACATCAAAAATTAGGTTGATTTTCTTCACACAAACCATGTGTTTATTCGTAAGAAAGCAAGCCTATATCCATACAGAGTGCATTTATAGCATAGAGAAAAGCGTAAAAATTAACAATACTTCAAGGTAAATAAAAATCGCACAAATTATTGAAGGAGGACCTTAATTAGCCGTGCTAAGAGTCTTCATAAATGCTCAATTTTAAATCTCAGAGTTCATCATCTCCGTATTTGGATTTACATGGCGAGGAAGTGAAAGTAATGGCGAACTAACGGACGATTATCCATAGTCAGTTTAGCATATATCGCCTGAATAATGTCCTACCACATCGAATATGAACTTTGCTTTTGGAATCTCTCCAATTTAACATTCCATATCAATATCATAAAAATATTTGATCAATCCATGATAGAGTATAATTCTTCTACAAAACTAAGCTTGTTGTCCTCTTAAAACTAAACAATTGTTTAATCATTCGTCTTATTTTCTTTGTTGGAATAGGGTGACCCGAAATTTGTCCTACCCGACCCAAAAAGTGTTGCAACGCAACATTATGATTTTTTTTTTTTAAAGATTTATGGAGATATCGAAGGGAATATTGGACTACCCAAGTCCCAACCCCTAATCCTGTTAGGGGGGTGTGGGAGCGGAGCCCCCAAATATGGGCTTGCTTGTGGGTTTCTCTTGTTCTCAGTTTTAGAATAGTGAATTTCTCTTCATCTAATCTTAATTGTTATTAATTTTCCCTATTTATGGTTTTCATGTGAATTCGTGTACTTTTCATTTTCATCATTTCTATGTTGGAATTCTTAATCACCTAACCACATGTTTCTAGTTTAATAATATCATAAACATAGTATGAATCCTAAAATATTAGACCCGAATCATGCATAATAGGCAAACCCTAAATAATCATGTTTCTACCCATTTAGTTTAAGAGATAAAGTTTGTATAGCGTGCTTAGCACTTATCCAATGTCGAAGTTGCCTAACGTGCTGGCTAAATCTTCCACTCTGATATGACCCCTAATGACAAGAATTTGTCTCTCTAAAAAGATGGGGTGTAGAGAAGTAGGGTTAAGAACTAGGGTTCCTTTAGTCGCATTAACCGAGGACTACAACCCTAATATTTAAACTAGTTATGTTTAGAAGGATAATTCTACTTTGACTCCACATCAAATTAGAAATATCCATAATGTATCCACACCCTTAAGCCAATTACTTCTTAATTCCATCATAATTATTGAAGATATCCAATATTATGACGTTCCTCTACATTTAAATATTTTTGATATGTGAATGGAGAAAAGTTAATGGGATAGGCATACCAAGATCAGCCAGAAGAGACCTTCTCCTTCATAATTCGGTCCTGCTAGAATTTTTGCCATGGGGGAAACACACACTACTCCCAGCCCCAAATAATAGAATCAGAATCAGGAGTGACAAATTTTCTCTGGAAGGACTGTAAAGATACTCAGGTGGAGAAGGTAATCTTTCCTCCGACAGAATTGATGGGTGAAAGAACATAGCATCCACCCTCCATTGCCACGTATTGTAGATACCCATGCATCTCCCGGAACTCGGGCAGTTGGAGCACAATATATCTCAATACCTATATGCATGTACATTGGTATTGTTATGATCAACGACACGCTAATGAAATACGAAACAAAGAAAGTTATTAAATTTATTGCGGAAAACCTTTGAGAAAAAAAGAAATAGACAACAGAGAGCTTTACTATAAATCTAAGAAAATTATAGGGCATGATATAATAGATAATAAATCCTAATATGATACGACGAAAATATCCGTACAAAAAGGTCCATAATTGTGGAGGGCATTTTTTTCAACTTCTTTTTTACAAAAGTTCTGATATAAACCCAAAAAACCAAACTCGGATCACAAAATCATCATGTACTTTTAGATCAATCAATCCCATGTCATATACATAATGTGTTTGTCCACATATCTAGCTCAATTGATTGGAACTTTAAATGTTTAAAGACAGAACATGGGGAGGAAAGGGGTTCAGATCCCAGTATAAAAAGTTTACTACATTGTATTATTATGATTAGCTTTAAAAACATAATGTATTTCAATCTTCATATCAAAACCCAGTAAGTTAAAAAAAAAAATTAGTATTGAAGCCTGGTATGTAATTGTCTTTGAATTAACAGTCATAAGAAACAATTTTTACAAATAGTATAGAACCATATTTCAAAACCTAACGTGTTCTTTAGTTGCTTTTCATGTTCTAAATTATAATTAAAATTTAAATTTCTAACTAATTTGAATTATATATGATTTAAAAAAATTATATAACAACCGAAATGATAGAATCATTTCTCATTTGTTTTTATTTATTCACGCTTATTTTCTAATGTTTCTTATTTATTTTGTTGGATCCAACAGAGTTTTTCAAAGGTACTTGGTATTTCGCCGAATCTCATAATAGCTAATGAAGGAAAAAAAAGGAAATGGCAGTGTACTGTTTTAAACATTCAAACATTTAAATCAGGAGGAAACGCAGATCCACTTGTGAAAAGGTATGGTCGTAATGGCTTCGTTCCTGAAACCGATGTGGTTCTTAATGAGAGAACCACTATATAAAATGGGTCCCCTCTTGCTACTCTCTCAACGAGAAAATTCATTAATTTAGAACACCATCAATATTGAGAAAGTAAGGCAACGAAAAAGTCGAAAGGAGTTTTGTGGTCATGTTTGCTGCATTTCAAAAATCAATGGCTAAAGGTATGTCTGGATCCTAGTTTTATTCCTTTCATGTTTCCATGTTAGAAACATGCTTAGGTTAATGTTTATACTAACAGGTAGAACACATACCTTTGGCATACATTGATGTCCTTAGCAGCGGCATTCTATTTTCCCAACAAATGACTGAAACTAAGTTTTCCATAAGGAGGCCATAAACTGAGTTGTAGAGCACCTCCGAAACCCCAGACCAGCCCCTCTCCTAACATGTGGGCATGATTTTCCTGTGTTTTCCAAGGTAATTACCTTCAGGATCAAAGAACAGAACAGAGCAATACAGCGTGTATCTCTCTCAATTGCACCTGTCACTAAATAGATTCTTGTATTTCGCAGCCATTGCTGCCAATCTATCAATCCAGTCCTGATCAAAATTAATATTCATTCATTTGAGATCACAGATGAAATCTATTACCTGATTCTGCATCACATTTCTATCATGCAGGCCTACCTATCATCATAAAAAGCAGCATTTTTTTTTCAATCATCAAAGATGTCTTGTTCCAGTAAGTTATGAATAGGGATAAGATCTTTTGCAATTTTAGGGAGAAAGAGAGAGAGGTTACTGACCAAGCCCAATAGGAGAGCCTAACCCAAAAAAAAAAAAAATTATGTTTATGCAATTAAACTTTTATGTAAAAATAGGTAAACTTTTGAAAGTACGATAAAGTATGTAAAAATTCTGACACATAATTGTAAAAATAGAAAATAATATAGTCATGATTGATGAGAAGAATGATATTGATGGAGATTTTTTATTTAGAAATTTGATACAAATCCATGAATGTTTATTTTATTTTGAAACTTAAATTTTTTATGATAATGGGAAGCACTAATGATGTTTATTCTTTTTGCTTGCTATTTTGTTTTGAAAATGCTTCAGGATCATAGGAAACAGTAGTAGATATTTGGATTTTTTATGTTTGTTGTCATTTCGCTTGTTTTTATTATTAAATAAAACTATAAGACGATATTAATTAGTGAGATATATACTTTTTTATTTATATTAGAAGCCCACGCCTGTAATGTGCCTTCTCGCCTCCCGTGCCTCAGGCTTTTGCGCCTCCTGCATCCTAGGCTTCCATGCATCTAAGTCTTTAATAACTACGAGTACATGTACAACACGCTCCAATTTATAGAAGTATCCAAATTAAATATTTTAATGAAGAAAACAATCTAGAATATTTTAGTTTTTATAATCTCTTGATGACATATGAAACAAAATTGAAGAGAAGAGGTGTCTATTAGTTATTTTTACTAGAGATTGCAAGTGAATAATAAATGTTTTCAGTATATAATGAATCTTTACTTTATTTTTAATTTTTTATCATGGTTTCATGATATATATAATATTAATTTTTTGTTCTTTAGTTTTTAGGTTTTTTATTTTTTAAAAATTATGAAAAGTGTTTATTTCTTCAAACACTTCCATTTTATAAGTGTTTATAATGATATTTTAGTAAATTTAATATTATATGTTGTGTAGGGATTTGCATCCAAACATCTTAGAATGATGCATGTTGCTTTTAAATATGAGATTCAAAATCACAACAGCATATTAAATAAAGATTAGCCATATGCTCACCTAATAAGTTCGTATAAGATAAGTGCTAAATAATACACCAAATAAGTGCCTTGTAAAGATTCACAATCTCTTGTGGAACCGATGTGGGATCATATCATTACCTACTCCTAAAGAAGCCGGACGTCCGCTAACGGCTCAAGCTCTGGATAGCTTCCACACCGAACTTCTTGAGGCACCTGCAGCCCTTCCAAGTAGCCATTTCGCTACGCACCTGGGCCTCAATGAATCACAATGATAAAGATTCGCCTAATAGTGAGACTAAACCCCAAAAAGACCGCCCGATAAGCTGGGAGAACATCTGTATGCTTGAGTCATCATTTACACTTTATGTGGAACCGATGAGGATCGTGACATTTCACAATCTTCTAATTGAATTAGGCCATCATGTGCCTACCTATTATCATAAAACCCAGCATTTTTTTTTTTTTTTCAATCATATTCAAAGGTGTCTTGCCCTATTTTGCTATGAATTGGGTTCAGATCTTTGTAATTTAAGGGAGAAAGGTGAGACTGACTGGGGACATTAATGGCAGTAGTTTAATGGTAATTTCTTCGAAACTCTCTTTCCTCTTGGTGACTGGTCATGGTTGTATCCACGGGATATCCACCGCCCGATAAATGCTTCAGGAAACACAACCAATTAAAGATCCTGAGGTTCAGCTGCTTTTCAAAAAATCTCTCAGCCTCATTCTGCTCTCAAAAATCTATATTAATTACAGGTTATTGGTTCATTAATCCAATGCCAAGAAGGTAAACCATTTGCTGAATTAGAGAGAGAATGAGAGTTAAGCTCAAGAAATCCCAGATGACTTTGTAGCTCTCATATTTTCAGCTGTTTTATAACTAAGAAATTAAGAGAAAACAACCTGAACCCAACTCATATTTCCTTGACTAGCCAGTGTCAGAAACATGATCTGGCCCAACTATCCTTTTCTTCTTTCTTTTCCGCTTTCGGCAACCAATCGCATACAGAATAATGGAAGAATTGAAAGACAAATGCTATACATTACCAAGAGCAGCAGTATCACAAAAAGATACTTGTAGCTTGGAACAACGTGGCTCTACAGCTAAAGAGCATTGCAGAAACCCATATTTAATCGTTTCCTTTGCTTGAGGATTCTCACGGTGCGTTCAGTATATATATTGGCAAGAACAATATGTTTCCTTTGTGCTTCCTTAAACAAGATGACAAGTCAGTGAATTGCTCTGCCTGGGTTTTCTATGGTGGCTACTAAAAATAGGTTATTTAAAAAATACAAATATAAAGTTAAAAACTAAAATAATGCCAAAACTAAGACATTTGCCCGCAAGCTTCAGATAATATATCAAGAATCGCCAAAGAAAGAATGTTACTGTGACTGATTATGGCATTGAATCTTTTTAAATAATACTGCAATGTGACATTGGATATTTTTATAACATTGTAGTATTAATTTTAAAAAATTTTAATGGATTTGACGTACTACTTTGGTTTTTCTTTCAAACCATGATTGTAATTTTTTTAAAGACGCACTATTTGGGCTTTGTTTTCAAAGCAATTTTTTTTTAAATTTGGTATTAGCTTAGACAACACTTGCGTTGATTCCTCCTCGTCAGCAAATTTTGACGTTATTCGCAGACATTGTTGACCAGCTCAAAATTAGTGCCATAAATAAAGGGGAGGTCGTTTCAACCTAAAAAGATGAGCAATATACTCAAAATTAATAGTCTTGATTACTATATATATATATATATATATATAAATAATTGCCACTACTATATATATACAGTTGTGATGATTAAATTTGAATAAAACGAGGGACCTGCCCACATGCATGGAGTCTATTTCATGACTTAGAAAACAAAAACAAAAAATAAAACAAATACAACAAACAGAAGAAAGTCATTAATAAACAGTTTCATGCATGGCTGCCCCTATCTATACTTTTCTATAAAACTACAACTCCACTGGTCTTTTATTAATCTTTCAGAAAATTATGTCCTACCAAACAAATATAAGATAAGATACAATTTATTAATGTTTTATAGTTGATTTTTTCAAGACAAATATTTCTACATATATTCATAAAAGAGAGCAAACACAAAATACATGAAAATGAACAATCTGCGTATGATGATTAGATTTGAATAAGAAAGATATGAGACGCCCACATGCATGTGGATTCCACTACTGCTGAAGCTTGGACATACATACTTCACCAACAACTGCAGAAGTTTGGACGCTGATGGAAACATATTCTGATCTTGAAACTCAACCCAGATTTATTGAAGATCAAATCTCAGCTCTGAGAGACAAAAACAAGGGTCTTTTAATGTCACTGAGAAGATTAATCCTCGCCTGCTATAAACTGAATTATAACTTGCATAAAATAAATAAAGTGCACGCAATATGTTTATTACAGCAAACTGTCCATGTTCATTTAAGCTGTGTCCAGATGAAAAGATTTCCACTAATCCGATTCAAGGATACAAATTAGTCTTATATGGCATGAGATCTACTTTACCTACAGCCCTTCTAAACCTAATAACTCCTAGTGGAATTTATGTTAGAGTTTTTTTCTTTAGTGTAAATGAATGAACATGTAAATGGCTGGGTTTGATTTTTATTTATTCCTTAACGGAAGATAATTAAATCCTTAAATTACTTAAGGATATTTGATTATTTTTCTTCCGTTTTCCGGAACGGTTGGATGACGAGTCACTAGTTTGATCGCCGTTTCTATTCTGAACTCTATTTAATTGGAGTTTCAAGCTTCTTTGAAAAATCAGAAAAAATTTTCCTCTGTCAAATTCTCTCTCTGTGGTTCACTGTGCGATAGAATTTACAAACATTACGCTCCAATTCATGAGCTGATTGAAAATGTGCTATTGTCACATTCTATGGTCATGATCCTGGGGAAGAAACGCCTGTCGTTTTCAGCACTGGAAAGTAATATCGACCGCCAAGGAGATTAAAATGGGTATAAGATTTGATATGACATTGTCCTTTATTTTCAGTATCTTACTTTCCTCCTCTTCTTCTCTTGATTTTCATTTCAAGTTGTACTATGTAATAACAGCTTAAACTAGACTTGAAGGAGGATATTTAAAAAAAGGAAAAGCAACCAATAAGGTCGGTGGTCGGAAAAGAAGTGATCAGATAAGGAAAAACCAAGGAAGAAAAAGGGAAAATGAAGAAATTTTCAAACAAGGAGAGTTTCCTTGAAGGAAAAAGAATTTGTTTCCGAAAAAAAACAATAAAAAAAGGAAAACTATGAGAAGGGATAACATTTGAGAAAAAATGAAAATATTAGTTTTAAAAGGAAAAGAAAATCCGTCGGGAACATAATGGCAGAAGCATGATACTTTCGGAAACTTTCTTTCCCTCTTTGTGACTGGTCGGCGAAGTTGTATCCACGGGATATCCACCTATAAATGCTTCAGGAAAGTATTATATTAATTACAAGAGTTAATAATAATTAATCCATGGCTAAGAAAGTAAACCATTTGGTTGAATTAGAGAGAACGAGAGTTAAGCTCAAGAAATCCCAAATGACTTTGTGGAGCTCTCATATTTTCAGCTGTTTTATAACTAAGAAATTAAAGAGAAAACAACCCAACCCAACTTATATTTCCTTGACTAGCTATCAGCTGAAAATATGATCAGGGTCTTAACGACTTTTCTTCTTTCTTTCTTCGTTTTCTAGCAACCAATCCGCTACAGAATTAATGCAGAATTGAAAGACAAATGGCATACATTACCTAGAGGCAGGAGTACCATAAAAGACAATTGTGAAGCTTGAAATAACGGTGGCTCTGACAGTTGAACAGCACAGAAAACATATACTTAATCGCTTCCCTTTTGTTTGAGGATTCCGCACAACAAGTTGATAAGTCAGTGAATTAAGCCTTCCTTGGTTTTCTATATTGACGAGTTTTGGATAAAAATAGGTTATTTTAAAAAAAATTACAAATATAGGTTGAAAAACAAAATAATGTCCAAACTAATACGTCTAGGTCACGTCGGCATACATATCAGTAATGCCATAGTCATTGGTTATGGTATTGAATATTTTTTAAGTTAATACTGTAATGGAGCATTGTAAATTTTTTTAAAGTTAATATGAAGTTAGGGACTGCAACCTTAATTTAAAAAAAAATTCAATGTGGCTGCCATACTACTTTGGGTTTTGCTTTCCAAACTATGTTGATAATTTATTTTTTTTAAATTTGGTATTAGTTTAGGACAACACTCTATGTTGACAAGCTCAATGACTGGGCCATGTATGAAAAGCAATATGACAACATTCAATTCATGATTTTT
Organism: Tetrastigma voinierianum; assembly: GCA_016808115.1. Taxonomy (NCBI): domain Eukaryota; kingdom Viridiplantae; phylum Streptophyta; class Magnoliopsida; order Vitales; family Vitaceae; genus Tetrastigma; species Tetrastigma voinierianum. The sequence continues at coordinate 24,621 of JAEQBH010006760.1, forward strand.
AGTTCTGCAAGGCGTGGAAATATGTCTTTTGTGCCATAAATAAAGGGGCGCTAACTTAAAATGATGAGCACATAATCAAAATTAATAGTCTTTTATTTGTTTGTCTATATATATATATATATATATATATATATATATATATATATATATATATATATATATATATAATTACTACTTACTATATATAAACGAGGACCCGCCATTACGCATTGTGACGCCACAACCCACAACTCCATGGAATACATGCGTATACTGAAAGGTAATTAATGCCATTAAAATGAGTGTCTCTAAATTCCAGACACAAACATTATGTAAAATGACCACATCGGCCCATCCATCCATACTCACCAACTATATTACAATAGCCTCTAAGAGTTAATTATGACTCTTATATTAAATATACATCGGGCCATAATGTTTCCCAAACATAGTTTACAAAATATGTAATCAAAGCCATAAGTCGGCTTTCTTCTCAAAAGCGGCCTCTAGTGAGCGCCGTCTTCCCGGCCTTTGCACTAAAAGGATCCCACGACAGGTGAGCAATGCTCGCAGTCACCCTTCTTACTAAGCCATTCCTCACACCAAGCCCTATGCAATGGCACACCAAACATTCAAAACATACATGTCGCTACTCAAATGTCTACATGTTATGGATGAGAATGTGATACACCCATCCCCACATCTCGAGCCCTCACTGACTCCCTCACGCATGCCTAAGCCAAGTGTGAGAAACACTATTTTCAAAACAATAGGTTTTTGTTCTTGAAAACATAATACCAAATTTTCGATAAAATTCTATTAGACAACCCTTCGAGGTGAATCGCTAGGAGCACTAAATGTACCATGGGTCATCCTCCAAGATGAATCATTGACAACTCTCCAAGGCAATTCTTCTAAAATCTTCCATGAAGTTCATTCGACAACCATGTTTTTCATGTCATGCACCCATACCTATACTTTTCTGTTACTCCTACAAGATATTAAATCGCACATGCCATTTCACAATAATTCACAAGTAATATATCACGATATATTAACAAAAATATTACACAAACAACATGTTATTCATTCATAGCAATAACACCAAAATTAGCTCACATGGGCTAATAAACAATCCGACAATCCATCTTGGAATTGCCCAAACAATCACACCGACAACATAATATGTTATTCAAACATAGTAATAACATATCAACATACAAGCAACACATACAGTCCATAGTAAGTTTCGGGATTGTCCAAAACCACTCTAGGGATTTTGCCACTCAATCCAAGTTTTTGGCACCAAATGAACTGCCACTCGGGCCCCCAAACATCCCTAACCATTAAAATGACTCTTAGCCAAAAAATAAAACAAGTAGGAGAAAACCCCTACCTCCCGGAGTTTGTCGAAACTCCACACTTCTAGCACCCACACGAGATCTCGCAGCCGATCAATCTCTTGCTTCTCGTCGATTTAACGACCACCGGAAAATCTAGAGAGAAGCCGAGAGCTTTCCTAAACCTCCTCCGCCACCTCCTCCAATCCTGATCACATGCCCATGAAGAATCAACTTCTCTGCCACTTGTCAGCTCCCATTGGTCTTTAGATTACACCTTATCCCCTTATTCATCTACCATGGATTTTCACCCAATCACATGTTGCCAAATGTCTCTCATGGGTTTTTGAGCTCATGTTCGCCTATTCTCAAGACATGACACGCGCACCTCCTACCACCACAATGCGCCAAGTGTCCCGCACTAATTACGTGCTCAAAATGAAATTTTGACTGCCTCGAAATTTGATGAAATTCGACGAGTATTAGATTTCACAAGCATGATTCCAACTGCAGGTGAAGTCCGTTACATCGAGATCCAGAAAAATTTTGGATTTTGACCGAAATTACCATTTTGCCATTTTTCAGAAAATTTGAATTTTTTCTGGGTCTTACATGCATGAAGTCTATTTCCATGACTTAGAAAACAAAAAAAAAAAAACAAAAATGGCACAAAATGTAAAAAGAAAAGTCATTAAATAAACATTTTCTGTGCATGGCCGCTCACTATCCATACTTTTCTATAAAACTACAACCCACTCGGGTCTTTTATTAATTTTTCGTAAACTTGACGTTGTCCCACAAAGAAATATAAGATAAGATACAATTTATTAATGTTTATAGTTTTATTTTTTTCAAGACAAATCTTTTTGGCTAATAAGAAAATATTGGTCCATACAGACCATTGCCGACCAAAATATAGTTTTTTCCTCTTTCAAGGTATATATACATAAAAGAGAGCAACACAAATACATGTAAAAGAACACCAAGGTGGTATGATGATTAGATTTAAATAAGGAAGAGGCGCACGCCACATGCATGTGGATTCCACTACTGAAGTTCGATACATACCTTTTCTTACCCACAACCGCAAAAGTTCGAGGGTCGTGATGGAAACATATTCTGATCTGCAACTCAACCCGTATTTACAAGATCAAAATCTCGCCTCCGAGACAAAAAACAAGTGGTCTTTTTGAATGTAATCATATTACATTAATACTCGCTTCAAGTTAGAACTAGAATTATAACTTAAAAAAAAAAAAAAAAATATAATAAAGTACACAATATGTTTACGTGGGTTAACCGCTTACATCCGCGAGGCTATGCCTATATGAAAAAGATTTCACTTAATCCGATCTCAAGGTTATAATTAAAGATTATGTGGCATGAGACTCACCGCCTCAATGCCCTTTATAACCTAATCAATTATAATGAACTTTGAAAACAACTCTTCATTCCTCTCAAAAGCATCGCACGCTCATAACCCACATTACATAGATAAGATGAAAAAAAATTAAGAACATCATTTTTCACACAAGGTGAAAGGCTTTTAATGTGTAATACCTCAACTAATCAGCACTCAAGGCCTCTTCAAAGATGTTCCAACGAATCTTGTTCTTCTTCAAGATATGTTGTAGAATTCATGATGAGCTTCTTCTAAAAGCTTGAATTTATATCCCATGAATTTGTGTTTTGGAAGACTTGATAAAACTTGATCGTTATCCTATTATGACTCTCCAACATTAGCTTATACTTTCTGAACTTTCCTTTAAGCTATCCCAATGGAATATGATATCTGTTTCAGTTTCCTTTTTGTGAGAAGTTACCTAATTCGTTCCAACTCTAATTTGATGTTCTTTGAAGATCATATCTTCTGATTTCATCTTTATCCCGCTATTAGAAGATCTATCCAATATGGTAGCTTGCCCTGCCAGCTTGGCCCCAATATTCAGAACCGACCAAGGTCCCACATTAGTTCGACCTTAGCTCAACCTCTCCGAGTCCGACACATCGCACGCGGGATGACCTGGCCTGACTTCTTCCAAGTTCTAGTGACGTGATGTTTAAACCATCAAATCTTCATAAAACTTCATCTTTGAGGTAGCCATCTTCTTGTAGAATACTTAAGATGAAAATATTGACAATTCTAAACCCAATAGATTCCAAATCAAGATTGATAATTTGGATGATCAGATTTGAGGGTTTTCCATTATTTATAGGATGCTGATAAATCTTAGTTTATCATAATGCTTCTTCCCAGAAGTCGAGAGACCAGAGGAGTCCTCTCTTTAGTAGAGTCCTACGCCAGTTCTAACTCCAATTTGAATTCAGTTCAAAGGATCTGTTTCACATTCTAAGTAGAATCCTTCACCCATCATATCTGCTGCATCAAGCCACATGACATATCCCCAGATTAGGTAGTCTTCTTCTGTTGCACTAGATCATGTGACTTGCATGTGACCAAAGCCTTGCATTATTTAATTATGAATTTCAACATATCCTCTGGTCACGCCCGATTCCCGCTTTTCCAACTCGATCACGGCATCCGAACCGGTTTCGGGTGCGAAACTACATAATCGACTCTTTTTTTTTTTTTCGAGCTTAACTTATACCGGTATATAAATAATTTTTGTAATAACCAAAGTCATTCACATATACAAAGGAATCACCCACCGGAGTGGTATCCATTCAAATCTCTACACATATGCTAAGTCCCAATTACTTATACAATTACTTATACATGCGTATATTATCTAATACAAACATCGAGATTGCGGAAAATGCTGGCCGGTGAGTTAATTTATCTCTCCGGGAGATGGCCCGAACCGCTTGTGTGGAATGTCCTCGTCCTTCTTTATCTCCTCTTCGCATCTACACGATTGAACACCCGTGCTGCTTTACGCCTTAGCTGAACATAGCAGACAAGAATTCACTCAATAACAAAACTCAGTTGTCACTATCTTTTACATTTGCTATTACTTATGTATATAACGAAGTCTATTCTATGTGACTTCTAACTCATCTCATATTATATGTAGATTTTATCCTTTTCAGATTCCATATCACTATCTCCATGTGTCATGTCTTTTACAATTTTTCAATTCATATCTTCTACATGTATGGCATATCATATCACATTCAAACAAACTTATATATATACAATGGCAATTCAGAACAAATCAAATCATATCAATTTCATACAGGTTCAAATCAGACTAATACCAATACATATTAGACTCTTTATCACTATCACGACCGAAGCCATTAATCAACTCCCTTTAGAAATTACATTTCGTGATCCGGGGATGCCCGTTAAACTTTTTAGTTTTCGCTTTTATTAATTTTCATTTTCAAAAGTACGCGACCAATCCCCTTACTTGACCTGCCATGGATCCAAGCTGAGCCCGGTTTACTCCGAATGCTTTAAATCAAAACATTTATTTCGCCTTATTAAAATTTTCTTTTCAAAAGTGTCGTGGACTGGACCCCAACTCGACCGGCCATGATCTGCCGAGCCCGTTTACTCCGACATTTTCAATTATCTTTCCAAAACATTTGTTTATATTTATTCCATTTTAGACTTTTTAATTATAAAGCACTTCTTTTAGGCAATCCATAACACTTATAATTTCAAAGACCCTTAACATTTGCATCAACAAAATGCATTTACAAAAATGATGTCTTTTTACTATGTCCGTGTAATCTCGAGAATGCTAAACAATACAATTTTAATAATTTTAAACTTATCGGTTTAATGATTTCACTTATAGCTATAGAGGAAATTAGGCATTCACGGCCAGTTCGCGGGGAATCTGCCGCCATTGTCATTGATAGCAATCGCGTTTCACATTGCGGTATGATTCACTTTGACTATAGGGTGACATTCATAATGGTCGATTGAATCACATGCATTTATCATTAGTAGCAGTATGATCTACGCTATTATCACGTCTCATAGTAACATAAATTCATTCACGGCGGTCGGTTGTTAGATGCGCGCGTTTTTGTCGATCGATAACAATGTGATTTCGCGTGCGATATGATTACTTTGACTTCTCAAGTGACATTCACGTGATTGATTGTTGAATCACAATGCGTTTATATTCGATAGCCATGTGATCTTACATTCAATATCCGTCTGCGTATATTGTAAAATTAGACATTCACGTGATTCGGTTGTTGAATCACGTATAACATCTGTCATTAACAATGTGATTTAAAAATTTAACAATTACGGTTACACCTTCTGTAATTCGTTTAGTGAATCCGTCATGTTGATTAATTATAATAATGCATTTCAAATCAATTTGCTTTTATCAGAGTAATTTAAACATGGTTCAATAATACATTCTCGTGTATTGAACATTCGAAGATAACAATCATTTACATGAATTAATATATATATATATATATATATATATATATATATATATCGTATATATATATACTATCTTATATCACTCTTATATTTTACAATTAACATTCATAACCAGTCATTAATCGCGTTTTGTCTTCATATGTTATGTATGATAAACATTCAATAATAATCATTCAAATCGACCATATGTATGTATATATATATTTCACAGTGCATTCATAACCAGATGCAATGCATTTCAATTTAATATTACTTTATTATCTTTTCAAAGATATATACTCAGAATCTATCACACATTTCATATACTCATTTACGTGTACTCATTTATATACTCGTTCACGTATACTCATTTAATAACTATACTCATTCATGTATTCACTCTAAATACTTATTCATGTATACTCATTCATACCTCCTTCACATATTCATTCACATGTATACTCATTCATAAACTCATTTACTATTTCATTCATATACTCATTCATATGCTAAACTCTCATTTACATTATACTCGTTTCATTTGTTATCATTTTAAAGTTTATATGTATTAATAATAATATATCACTTAACCACATTATGTGTTCATGACTATAACCTTTTCGCATGTTCACAATCATGTTTCAATCCGTTTTTAAAACTTTCATTTCCATAATCATTTTCATGTTTCATGAACACATCTTTACATTTTCATTTTCTACATTTTCCTTTCATGCTATTACATATGGCGCTTCTATATTCTTTTTAGTACTTGATGGATGTGGAAATACACTCATTCATATATTCGCGTCTCTATGTATCTACTTTACTTAGGAAGTGGAATCAATCAATGGATCATCGAAGCTAAGGATTATGGCATTTTCAAATGCCCAACTAAGTGGGTTTACCGATTTTCCCCTCAGGACAATTTGGTATTACTCATTTTCCAGGTGTTAGCCATGTTTTGACACTGGGTCCTTGTGTCATTTAAATCTAAGGTTCTAGGGGTTCTGTTGCTTTGAATCACCCAATTCTAGAACATGGAACTCAGTTCTGTCGAAACATGGACTTCTCTATGTTATGCTGAAGAAACCGAATTTGGTTTGCACATGGTCCCACTTCAGAGTGGATTTTGGGCCTGGGAGTCATGTTTGAACGATATTATTCTCTCATGGATGGTTTTGCTTGAAGTCTGTTTTAATTGGCCACTTGAATCCTCCGTCAGATAAGAAATAAACAGTTACCATGACTAAAATAAAAAATTGGTCAAAACAGGAAAACCAAAACAAGATGTGCGGTACAAGCTCCAGGGTTGTACCGTTCAATAATAAATGACCAGAACGAAGTATTGCCATTTAAACTCAAATTGTGCGAGGTACTAATCCCCAATGCCTGTGGTATTTTCTCCCATTTCCATACTTTTTGAACCCCAATCAGAGCTCTATACACAATAAACAACAAGATCACTTCAAATTCTGTCTGCCAATTATCTTTCTACTCCCATTAGCCATTCATCACCTCTGCATGGAACTCTATTAAACTCAAACATGCTTTCTATTCATCTCTTATATACGAGGCCTGAGAGTTTTAACCAAGCCCTACATTTAAAAACTTTGGTTAGGATGACATCTGGCAACCACATAAGTTGGGGCAAGCTTCACTAATCATGTAATTGTGGAAATTCATACAAGAATTCATAGAGTCCATGCAGTAAGTTCCATATCAAGGCAGCATCCATACCTTTTTTGGGTGGCTTTGCTGTTGGCTCCTCCCATCTTGTTCCTCTTCGGCTTCTCTTCTCACTCCTCCACTTGGCGTTTTTCTCCCAAAATGAGACCAACTTTGGTCTTTTAAAACCCATGTTTGCTATGTAGGACACGATTCTATCAACCTAGATTACCATGTTAGAACACAAAGCATAACATTAATGGAGAAAAACTGAAAATTCATGTACCTGATTTGGAATCCATTTGAATATCTTCTTGATCTTCCGAATTGATGAAGAGCGAGAGAATTGATCTGAGAATCTAGATCTTCTCCCAGCGACCGCTGGCGGCTTTATCAAGATTTTGATCACTTCTCTCGGAAAAGCATTATGAAGCGTATGTGATAGAAAATGTAATCTTAGGGTTTGGGAGGGACTTGAGCTTTGTATAAATAGAGTTGAATATGAGCCTGCCGGGGCGGGCGACTAAACCACTATTGGCCCATATGATTTTATTAGAAGCTGACCTTTCCCTTAAATTGAATAGGTATTGGTTTTGATTCCAGTAATGGTACTCTGGCGACGCCGCGTTCTCACGGCGGCGATGTGGTGAAACTAGCGTGTCTTTTAACTTTATATTGGTAGAGATTTATTCTTAATAGTCAATCCGATCCTTAAAGTCTCGAACGAATCATGGCGGTAATTGCATGTACTCCGCGACACTTCCATGATCTGGTGCTTTCAACTTTACTGATATGGATTCCATATGGTAGTGTTTAAATGGACAATACACTCCCATAATGAGTGATACTTCATGTGTTATCCATTTTGTTAGTCAATTCTCCTCTCATAAGTGTCACGAAGCTTCAGTGTGTCTACTAGAGAATATCCATTATGGTTCCAACGAACCTGTATATTAAGTACCTTGATAGGTAGCTTGCTTAATGTGTAACAAAATATGCTGTGGGCTAGTGAGAGTACTTTATAGCCGCTGTTCAAAGGTTTTGTACCTTGATATTTTCAACAATTATGTATTGACCTAGATGACCTACATTCACAAATACCTTATTGAGATACAAAAGAGGGTTTGATAAATTCAATTATTAAAAAAATGTAATGAAATTGAATTCAGCAACTGTTAGAGCATCCTTAAACTTAATAGCTCCGCTAATTCACGAGTATCCCATGATACTCTAGCCCATGTTAATGACATGTCGTTTCAAATACACACAGAAGTGACCATACCAGTTAACGGATGCACAATCATATCATCCGTTGATATGTATCGCTCTAGCGTCACCGTTTTGAACTTTTTTCGCTATGGTAGGGTATTTGACCTCCATGTGTTTAAGCGCGAGACCTGCATTGTTGTTAATAACCTTGCGAGTGCTGTCACAATACGGTACGCGGGCTATCCACAAAATCCAAACCACGGTGAACTCCTTAATAGGTTTAGGGCCAAATTGCTTGAGTGGCGTTCTTGAACATCTTTCTGGCACAAAACACATGGTGAGATCGATTAATTTCTGTTTCTCATACCCGCGCAAAATCTGCGCCTCTGCTAACTTAAAGATATAACGGTTGTTGACTTCTTTTCATCTTGACGGCGGTAAAGTCTGGTCAGGAAGGCCCAACTAGTTGGCGAGTCCCCGAACATGTTTGTAAATCAACATATGGTCTTTTGTCCTCTTTAAGTACCTCATAACCTTCTTGGCGACAACCCAGCGATCATATAGGTTTTTGGTAAAGTGCACCTAGAAGTCTGTTGCAGCAATGGGCTAGTGCATACTTGAGCATACATAATACTCCCAAGTGCACTAGCATAAGGTATATTCTTCATTTGGGCTTTCTCTATATCCCGAATGAGGACATTGCTTGATGGGCTACGACTTATGCCTTCTGAGACGAGGAGCAATTCTGGCTTTATAGTTATGTTGAATCTTTCGCTCCACGATCAACATAACCTGCTCGAGATAAATGACCCATTACGCAATAGTGCAGAGCGATCCTATGAATCTCGATGCCTAGAATGACGGCTTCACGAGTCCTTCATATCAAAGTTATTTGACAACATCCGCTTTGTCTCATGCAGTAGACCAAGGTCACTGCTTGCAAGCAGGATATCATCCACATAGAGTATTAGGAAAATGAATTTCCTCCCACTGACCTTGCAGTATATACATTGATCTACTTTGTTCTCAACAAAACCATATGAAGCAACAACAAAATGAAACTTTAAGTACCATTGTCACAGAAGCTTGCTTGAGACCATAAATAGACTTTAGGTCTACAGCTACAAAGTTTACACAGATCATTTGCCCACAAAACCTTCGGGTTGCATCATATAGACTTCTTCATTAAGATTCTCCATTGAAGCGGTTTTAACATCCATCTGATGTAACTCCATATCGAAATGAGCAACTAATGCCATGATCACTCTGAAAGAATCTTTAGAAGAGGAAGAAAAGGTTGCTTCATAGTCTACTCCTTCTCTCTGAGTGAAACCTTTGGCTACAGTCGCTTTAAACTTTTCAACCTTTCTTTAGGTCCCCTTTTAGTTTTATACACACCATTTTACGTAATGGGTCTATGATATCAGGTAATTCAATAAGTTCCCAAACTGTTATGCCTCATAGATTGAATTTCACATCTCTCATTGCATCCAACCACCGGTTCGATTGAAAGTTAAGAAACGACTTCTTCAAGTTATTAGATTGATTCTGGAACCAATATCGTAGTCTGCTCTCTATATAGACTAAATAGTCGGTGGTATTGCTGATCGTCTCCCTTCTTTGGGTAGTAATAGCCACATTACGCACGAGCCTTGATGAACCGGTGGGAGGCGTACCGCTGCGGGATCCCGTCTCCCTTGAGTTCAAAATGGTGTGTGGGAGTTTCCACAATTATACGTATGGGAGGATACGAGATGCCACATTACTCATCGTGCTATCATCGCCGATAGTACGTGACGGCCTACTCTCTTCGGCCCACACGTCGAAGACTCAGAAAACTTATTGTGCGCGATTAGTTCTTGTGCCTCCATTGGGATTATAGAGCGGAATATCCTTCGGATATTAGTTAAGATGCAAAGAAATAACACCTAGTGGTTAAGGTCCAACTTACTTAATGTTGGATTATATAACTTTACTTAACGGAGACATCCCCCGAACCTTAAGATATGGTTTTAAGCTAGGCTGTGATCCCATGAGTCATTAGAACGACTTTCGTAGGTACGATTCAAAATGTACAAAGCTGTTTTCAAACTGCCCCATAGAAAACCGGGTAAATTTGTCCCTGCTGTCATATCCTTACCATTTCCATAAGAGTACGATTCGCCTTTCGGCTATACATTTTCAGGACTCCCGGGCATAGTAAGTTTGTGCACTTTCATCCGAGAATCCTCCTAAGTATTTGGCGAATGGCCCTTAAGGTGTCGGCATCATGCATGCTTGCCATAATACTCTCCACCTCGGTCAGATCTAACAACCTTTATGACTTTTCCCAAACTGTTTCGACTTGATCACGAAAAATCTTGAATTTTTCAAGAGACTCGGACTTTTCTTTGTCAGTACAAATAGCCATATCGAGAATAGTCATTGATAAATGTGATGAAATAAAAATTTCTACACAAGGTTTGCCACATAAGGTCCACTTATATCGGTGTGAATGACTTCCAACAGAGTCGAACTACGATTTATGATTTTCTTTCTTATCTTGGTCATTTTACCCTACAACGGTCTCGCATATCTACAGGAGTCATTTTTAAGAGCGGGCGGGATATTAGTCTTTGTGCCCTGCCTCTATCCTTGAGATATAGCCCGAGTCGTTATGCCATAATGCATAAGACTCTCGTCCTTAGGTAGTGGTCTCTTAGAAACGGCCTTTCCGGCCGTATAAACTACGTATATGTCATCGGAGATAAACTTGTCTGTATAATCCGTTGGACATATGGCCAGTACCCGACCTTATTTGAATTAGAAATATTGAAATAATATTGCTCTTAATTTCAAAGAATAATCATATGAATCCAAACATGATCACGAAACTAAATTCCTTCTAAAAGAAGGTACATAAAATGTGTCTTTCAACATCAACTTAAAACTAAGATTACATCTCCCACGAACATGACTTGACGCTCGTTATTTCCCACAGTGAGCTTTGATTCATCCTTGTTTGGCTTCCTCCGGTTTATGAATCCCTGTATGGTAAATGCAACATGATTAGTTGCTCCACTATCAAGCCACCAAGAACTGGATGGTGCTTCAGATAGGTTGGATTCACAAACAAGTATTAAAGAATCATTACACATGGCCAGCTTGGACATCAAGCTTTGAATTTTACCTGATCCTTCTTCCTGTGACCTTTCTTCTTCTGAAAAGAACGCGATCACCGTCATTTTTTCAAGAATGTCTTCTTTGGACCCATATTGCCGGATTAGTAGGGTAGTTTCATGAGCACCTTTATGAGTTCGACTTTTGAACTTCTTATTCTTCCTCTTATGGGGACTTGCAGCATATAAGGCCATATGCTCTTTCTCCTTCTTAAGCTTCTCTTCCTCTGCCACCACCCTTGCTATCAAGTCATTTACTGACCAAGTTTCATCTTGGGAATTGTAGTTTGTCTTTATAATCCCAAAATCAGGTGGAAGGGTGTTCAAGGCTTGATGCACAATGCAAGCATCAGGAATGGTAACATTAAGAGCTTGGAGTTTCGCCTTTAGATCCACCATCCTCAGGACATAATCTCTAGCTTAAGTGTACCATCATACTTCATGTTGAAGAGCTTTTGAAGAAGTGTTCCAACCTCGGCTTGTTGGATGACTCGATTTCCTAGCCTCTATGGCTGCCATCATCTCCTTAAGCAGTGCGGAGGTCTGCGGCAAACCACTTTTCAAGTGTTCTTGTATGGATTTCTTCATTGTCGACAAGCAAAATCCTATTGCTCCTCTCCCGGGCAGCATAGTCTGGATTTTCTCCAGGTCGGTACTAGAGGTTGGGATATCTGCGGCTTATCCATTAAGAGCCATGTGAGCATCGCGACTCCATTCCAAAATTGAAAATCCTCTTTCCATTTTCTTGAAATTCAATCGATAAGGATCACGTTGAAATCGAATTAAACTCCGAAAAATTGTTGAAAAATAAAACAAAACAATACAATCAGCATCATATGAATACTCATGAAATTACATACATAATCACATAATCACCTTTAGGCGAAGAATATGACATGCGGAGTTGTACACTCTCCACATGGCCATGAGAACATATTCCTAATCAGCCGTGAAATCACCACCTTTGGGTGTATGAACCACTAAGATCAGTCATTTCTCATTGCATGCCATCATGTATCCCATCACGAACTAACAAAGATCCACCTCCTTTGGGAGTATGACCATCTGTCACTTGGGAGACATCCCTTTACAATATGAGATTGATATTTCTCGAGCCAAATCGAGTGTGCCACTTTAGGCGGTCACAACCCGATTGAATTCTTAAAATCACTCATACCAGGATATAAACTTTATGTATCACATTCGATATATATGTTATGCTTGATTATATTGTTCGATCATTCATTAATAGTCAACGAATTTTAGTCTCTACATAGTCCTTATGCAGTGATATACATGTTAGCTACCTTATGTATTTCCAAACCATAGAAATACATGAATACGTGAAAATACCCTAATATCTAGGTGTACTTGGGTTATCACGATATTTTCATATCTGTAAAAGTTTCAAACATGCAAAGTCTATATATCACATTGTAGAGAATTCCGATCTGAATCTGCCAGTGCAAGTACTTGAAATGCCCTCACCTGCGGCGCCCTCACGCGCCACGGAAAGGCTCGCGGCGTGTGGCGTAGCGTGGCGGCAGATGTCTGAGGCTGCTGGGTTAGTTGTGCGGTCGGGCGTTGGCCGAGATGAGGCGGTCGTTGGCCAGGTGACCCGGGTGGACCGGGTCGTTGACCGTTGACCCGGGTCAAAGCGGATCGTTGGCCCGGGTCGGGTCGATATCAGACCGGTCGGTCCGGTCGGGTCGGGTGAGCGGTCGAGGAAGATGGCGCATCATGGCGTGCGTGATCCGCCATGTCATCAGCCACGTCAGTGACCATGTCATCAGCCCGTCGTATTACGTCATCCAGCCGCCGACCCGCGTCGGCGTCCACTAAGCGGACCCGAGGTTTCTCTATGTTCAACACTTGAAACCAGAATTTGGTTTGCACATGGTCCACTTCAGTGGATTTTGGGCTACTTAAGAGTCATAATTTATCCAATGTCTATTTCTATATGAATGGTTTCCTTGATCTATTTTTAATTGGCCACTTGAATCACTCAAATCGGATAAGAAATGACAGGGATTATGGCCAAAATACAGCTAGTCGAAACAAGGAAAACCAAAACAAGATGTACGGTACAAGCTCAAGTTGTACCGGTACAGCAACTAATGACCAGAACAATTTGTACCGGTACAAGCTCAGATTGCTTGCCAGTACTAATCCCCCAATGCCCGAATGGTATTTTCTCCTTCATACCACCCCAGACTGATCAACTCTATACCTAGCAAAACACTTCCAAGATCACTTCAGTTAATCTTATGATCTCTTTCTCAATTTATCATTCCAATATTTTCTATGAACTCTATTAAGCTCAAACATGCTTTCTAACTTCATCTCTTATGCAAGGCTAGGGTTTACTCAACCCTACATTGAAACACAGTTAGGATGACTTTGTCCTAACAAACCTAAGTTTAGGCTGACTACTAATCTATGATTATGTGGAAATTCATACAAGAATTCATAGGTCCATGCAAAATCCCAAGTTCCATACGAAGGCAGCATCCATACCTTTGGAGCTTGCCTTTGTGATCTTGGCTCCTCCATCCTTGTTCCTCTTCCAAAACTCTCTTCTCCTCCTCCTTCACGTTTTCTCACTCCCCCAGAATGTGGACAACTTTGGTCTTTTAAACCCCATGTTTGCTACCAAGGCCTTGTTTGACCCTCAAACCCATTTTTGGGTTAAGTTTGCTGTTACTATTTAAGCCCATAACTCATTCTATTTATAAATAAACTTCCCTTTATTTCATTTTGGTCTCAAATATTCTTAATTCATGTCTTTTGGCCTTTTGGACAAATTACAATTTGTCCTTAAGTTTGTAACTGGATTCTATAGTTTCTATTTTGCATTTAACTCACAAAACGGTTAAGTGCACAAAATACCCTAAACATGCGCCAGCATTGGGTATATTTTGGGGTGTTACATTATCTCTTTACTGAGATTATCTCAAGGTTATCACAAGCAAGAATTGGTAAGCCCTGGACACCAAATAATCCTCTTTAGTGAGTCTCTTGTATTTCAACTAAATCAAGAGATTATCTCTAGGTAATTTTCTAACCTTTAACATTACCCATACAAGGATATAAAGAAGTCATAACCTCTTGATTTCTTCCTTCGATTCACCTTGGGCTCCTAAGAGTCCAAAAAATTATTAGTCACAAGTGGAGTTGAACATAGTCCATTTCTCTCAAAACTTCATGTTTAAGCCTTCAAACTTGAACTTCAAAGTAGACATCTTATGAAACACTAGGGATAGAATCTGTCAATTAAACCAAACAATATATTTAAAGTGCCTTAGCATTATAATGATGAGCATAGTGTGATATGTGTATAAAATGTGTGATAAAATATGTAAAGAACACCTATTTGCGCAAGTATACACTTGTTAAAGTAATAGTGTCTGAGAAATGTACAGATCAGTCACGATAGGGGATGCTAAGTACCAGTAAGAATATACACAATATCGAGCAATCAAAGTGAGATCAAAACAAAATTTAAACTAAATTAATGAAACTCCAATCTAACAATGAAATGCTTAACTAAGGAGATGCAAAAAAGATGAAAATCTTAAGATATTTGGTGAATATAAACAATCCTACTGTAGCTAGGCCAAAATTCCACTCTATTATCTCATGAAAATGCTCTCCAAGGCTACTCTTGCCTAATTTAATTATAAGCCTCTCTCAAAGGTCAAATAACCTACCAACTAACACTAAGTTTCTTGCTTCTCAACTCAACCCCAAGCATTAGAGGTGCTTTAACACCCAAAGAATCCTCCCACACGCCTCCTAGTACGGCCCCAATATCTCTATTACTCGACTAATTAGGTTGATTCATCATAATACAATTCTTTACTCACTTCTCAAATCTCATGAGAACCACTCATCATGTGAAATTGATCAGAAATCAACATGTAAATAACAACCAAGCATGAATCAATAGAAAGGCAATCGCAAGAAACAATAGAAAAAGGAAAATCAACGATTAGATATAAGATTCATGTCCAAAATACAACCAAACCCTAGACTACAAATTTAGAACATAATAGAGGTTTGGTACATCACAAAATTAGGATAAAACATGCGCGAGCGTGCATGGAAAATATAGTATTTCCAAATTGAAACGATGCTGAATCTAACTTCTACTCTAGCGAAAAATGGATTCCTTGGTTCCCTTAACAGTTTCTTAGAGTCTAAGTGGAAAATGATTTGAACATTTGAAAGCTGAGAGAAAAAGTGTACGAACAAGTTGAAAAAGTAGTAAATTTCATTGTAGAATCTGACTGGAAATGGGATTGTTGAAGCATGAAAGCTTTGAAAACAAATACTTGGAAATGGAATAAACTCAGAAATCTAGAAATGGCGATGAACATGTAGAAACTTGAGAAAATCTTTGATGCTCTATTGAGTGTTGGTTGATGATTGATTTGCCGAGAGCTTGCTATGAAGTTGAGTCTTCCTTTTATAGGCATTACGAGATAGCGTTCCATTCCGCTCTGAAATGGCGCTCACGTACCACTTTGAGTCTTGTTCTCCAAGTCATTTATCCACTAACAACTTGTTTTTCAAGTAATTTATCCACTAACAATAACTACTCACGTTCTGCCATGTCATGACATGAGTTGGAGGAAAAGTCTTGTCCACTTGCTTTTGAGACAAAGTCTCACCATTATGAGCTAACCACTTTGACAAATTGAAAATTTTCAAAAATGTCCTTGGACACTTTCATGGGCATCAATCATGGACTTGGGCTTTCTTCGACTAGGTTGAGCTTGGTTTGGGCTTGATATATCAATTTGGCATATTCCACTACCCTTTGGGCTGAATAATTATTCAAATACCATTTGGACCCAAAAATTCATTTTTAGTGTAAACAAAAGATATACAACGGCATCTAAATATATTTTGGAAATAATATATATGATGTTATATACATAAAGAACCACCTTAAACATCCTAATTGTATAACTTCGGACTCAAATACTATTGATTAATTTAACCAAACTTCACTATAATTTTTATTTAGTATTATGGAGTTTTAAATAGCTTATGCTATCTAGAATAACCACCCATGGAGGATTTGAGAGTATTAAAAGTTAAAACTCTAATTTAGGTTTGTTGTGATTTGTGTAACAATGGTGTTAAAATCAGAGTAAGAAAAACGAAGAAGACACATATTTTACGTGGTTTGGTAGCGTGTCTTGAGAGAGAAGACACATATTGAATCATCAAGAATCAAAATATAGGATTTGCGGAAGTGTACCTAAATCCATAACAAAATATTCAGATATTTGAATCTGAGTCTGAAACTTTATGATCTTCCAGATCTAAATCTGAGTATGAGGCTTTATGATCTTGGGATACAGAAATGCGAATCTAAGGCTTTATGATCTTAGGATCTCACTGGCCCAGTTTTTATCACAATATTCTGCTGTGATGGGAATCGAAGAAAGAAAAACCTTGTGTGATGCGGGACCATAACCCTATTTATGTCGATTGTGTCTATATATGAGCAGTCACGATTGTTGGTAATTTCCTATTTTAACCCATGTAAAAACGAGAAATTACCTTGTCTCTACATTCATGCCCATACTTTATAATATATTAATTAAGGCTGAAACTTAAATTAATCACTTTAATTAGCCTAACTTTATTTGATAGCCTATAATTCACATTTATTTAATATATCCAACCCATATATTGATTTTACTCAACCAATCTCCCACTTAGGCTATATATATAACTTTATAAAAGTGAATTATAGCTATGAGCTGTGGTTTGCTATCAAAACTTTATATACATTAACAATCTTGTCAGTATACCTTAATATAGAACCAAAGCAATCGTCGGTTACATATTTCATAACTAGACCCATCAATGATCACATATATCAATGTAACTAATGACAAGATCAGAGTATTGGATGTGTAGCATGAAATTTCATGCGATGTGATCTCCAACATGCCTATTTCCAACTGGTCCTCCTTAAACCTTAGCGGGATCAAACCATACAAAATCCAAAGTGGATGGCAAGAATACTTTCTTATGATAAATAACCTTAAATCCATAATATCCACAACAAAAGTATCTAAAGCATCTAAAATACAAACTCCCACTAAAACAACACATCCACGAAGAGAAACCACACCCATATGGCGGTGCTCATGAAGGGATAACAGGTGGTAATCCCTTGGTCGATGGATCTGCGATCATGGAGTTTGTCCCAATGTCTTATAGATATAAGTCCGCTCTGAACCTTTCTTTGGCCGACTAGAATTTGATGTCTATAAATTTGACCGTGGGAACTCACATTGTTGTTGGAATATAGTCACTGGCGATTTATTGTCACAAAATAACTTAGAGTGGTCTTTCAATGCCATCCATAATACCACGGCCCATGACAAAATTTAACCATATATTCCATGATTGGATGCCTCATAATAATTTACAAACTCCAAATTTGCCATGGTGGAAGAAGCTCTGATAGATTGTTTAACACTCTTCTAAGATATAAGCACCTCCGGCAAATGGTAGATATATGGCACAGTAGATTTCGTGCTATTTGGGCATCCCGGCCAATCCCAGTCAGAATATCGATGATCTTTAACTGATCCCAACTTTCGATAAGTGAGCTTGTAGTCTTTTGTTCTTATTAAGTACCTGTGACATTAGCAGGTACGCTATCAATGATCCTTTCGGGATTGCTTAAATACTCTGCCCGACATGCCAACAGTAATACGCAATATCCCGGGGCCAGCGTGCAGCTACTTCAGGCATACGATGGGCTTCCTATTCTGCGACACATGGGAATCTGTTGCATCTCACGAATCTGAAGGAAATTATTCTTGGGGCATTGGCGAGACTAAATTTGTCTCCTTAGCCCGCAGGGGTGTCCACTGGTTTGCATTGATCATGCATGCCAAAGCCTTTTAGAATTTTCTCAATATAGCTCTTTTGTGATCGTCAAGTGTTTACTTTTCCTACTTCCCTTTCTCTACCCCATTTGCATATACTTTCTGCAGATCGATCAGTTATGTATACCTAACATGAGACATCACAAGATCTTAATCTCAAATTTCTTTGATAGAAATCTCCTTGGTTTCATGCCGCACGTATCCACATTACCTCTGCCGCACCTGTAGCATATGTATTGGATGATATAACCTCCTATTATTAAAAAATGTCAACACCTTATCTAAAAATATATGAAAGTGATATGTGCTTACTCTTCCAGCGTTTGCATGACTATGATCTCAAAACCATATTCATCTCAAAACCGGACGAAATGATAAGCAGTAGGCTTGTAATACCATTGACGAAGCTTGCTTAAGCCCATAGATAGATTTCTTTAACTTGCATACCATCCTCTTTGTATCTCTCGACACAAAATTTTCGGGTTGCACCATATAGATTGTTTCATCAATGTCACCATTGAGAAATGTAGTCTTAACATCCATCTGATGAAGCTTAAGGTCAAAGTGCGCCACAAGTGCCATTATTGTCACTAAAGAGTCTTCAGTAAGCTGGAGAGAAAGTCTCTTTTATAATACGATGCCTTCCTTTTGTGTATAACCTTTAGCGACAAGGCAGGCTTTGTATCTCTCCCACGTCACCTTCGAATCCCTCTTGGTTTTAAATATCCATTTACTGACCAATGGGTTTCATTCATGAGACGATGGGACGTGAATCTGAAACGTCATTGTCCTTCATGGACTTGATCTCTTCATTCATGGCATTAATCCACTCTTGAGATTTAGAACTTTCTAGGGCTTGGTGGAAGTTGATTGGAACATCTTCCACCGCACCAATGTCAAACTCATG
This sequence comes from Tetrastigma voinierianum, assembly GCA_016808115.1. Lineage (NCBI taxonomy): Eukaryota > Viridiplantae > Streptophyta > Magnoliopsida > Vitales > Vitaceae > Tetrastigma > Tetrastigma voinierianum. Next base: position 44,153 of record JAEQBH010006760.1, read on the forward strand.
TTCTTGAAGAAATACAGTATAGAAATCATCGGCAATACACTTCTCCTTTCTCTAATGGATCTCCTTAATGGCGTAGGTTAGGAGGTAGAGTTTGTTCTTGGAGCAGGGGTTCTTAGGTATTGTTTTGGTTGGATGCGCTTCTTGAACAATGTCGAATTATAAGAGCACGATCAATGTCAATGGCTTAATTTATTAGAATATCAACATATTCCTCTTAGCTCACCTTATCTCCCCATCGAACTTCGACATCCTCAAGAACCGAGCATTTCCGTCTCAAAAATTGATTTAGTAGTAGGATCATAGAATTTGTAACCCCTGGATCTTTCAGAGTATCCAATAAAATAGCAACTAACCGTTCTTGAATCCAATTTCTTTTCATGTGGCCTGTAAGGCCTTGCTTCAGCTGGACATCCCCAAATGTGTAAGTGCTTTGTTAAACTTCTTGCCCGACCCAGTTCATAAGAGTTTTAACGAGTTGCTAGTTGGTACTACGGTAAGGATATATGATCTGATCTTTAATGCTTACTTTGGTGTGTGTGGCAAGTTAGAATGACTAATCATACTTCTTACCATGTCTTTGAGCGTTACATTTTTGCCTTTATTAACACAAACATGCTTGGAGAACCTAACATAGTTGTGCGTGGGACCGATGCATGGCTCCTCTAGGAATTTAGCAAATGGTCCCGGGCGTTGTTCATGAACCGTCATACTCATATTATTCACCACCACGGTCAAATCGGCGTTTTAATCCTTTTATTGAGTTGATTTTCAACTTGACTTTGAGATTTGAACACTTCCAGTTATTGGGACTTTTCATGAATGAGATAAAGGTAGCCATAACGTGAAAAATAGTCTATAAACATGATAAAATATTGTTGGCCATTCCATGAAACCATAGGAAATGGCCCACAAATATCTATATGTATCAGTTCTAAGACATCTGTAGTCCTGTTGGCACCATATCTCCTTGTGTTTGTTTGTTTTCCTTTTATGCAATTTGTGCAAATTTCAAAATCTGCAAAATCAGGGAATCTAGATCCCATATTTGACACAAGCCTTCACCCTCCCTCTTGGACATGTGACCTAATCTCTTATGCCATAATGATGAGGAATTCTCATCTACACTTTCTTTAACACCTTGAGTGCTTAATTGCAAGGTTTCATGATATGAAGCAACTCAGACAAGCATATAAAGGTTATCTACATAAGATAAAGAACCGCATCACTCAAATTTGAATTAAGAAAAAGACTAAATTTATTATTTCCAAAAGAACAAGTATAACCAAATTTGTCCATGGAAATAGAAACCAAATTCGTCGAAGGATCTGGGCATAATATATGTCTCATTCAACCAAATAAGTACCAAATTTTAATAATAACCTAAATGTCCCAATCATTTAACTTCGACCTTCGCATCACCGTGAAGGATGTATCTTTCACCATCATTTGCTTCGCCACTCGTGCAACCCGCATGGACACACCGATGTGGAGTGGCTGCACCCGTAATCTATCCACCAAGTGTGTTTAGGTAATCGTCAAATTAACCTCGTAACAAACTAGATTAAGAAGTGTACCTTCTTTGCACGCCAAGCATGATAGTTGGTACATTGCTTCTTCTTATGTCCCACAGCTCTCTTCACAAAAGAAACAACCATCAACCCTTTTTCTTTATGTTGTTTCTTGATATGGAACCTCTCCGTGTCTTTTTATACTTCTTTCTTTCTTTCTTTATCCTATACTAGTCAAATGAGTACTTTCTATCTTTTCTTGCTTCAACTTTTCTCTTCTTGCACACAATGTGAGATGAGCTTCATTAAGAGACCAAATCTCCTTTTGCGCTCAGTCACCTTAAATTGATCGACCTTGTGGGAAGTGGATATCAACCAAATGCACAAGAAAATCCTCGAGAGATCAAGCTTTATGTGCTCTTAACTTCAAGCAAGATGAGACATTTCCATAATGTACTCCTAATGTTCCCATTACCTTATATCTCATTGAGATGATTTTGCCAAAAGTGTACTTGTTTCGTACTTTCATTCTCGCGACCCACTTAATTTCTTCAGAACTTCGATGTCTTTATCAAGCTTCTGATATCAGGCCCCGGACGCTTCCGAACGGCCTTCTTAATGATCATCAAACACATGCGATTTGGACTTCTCCCACCTTCAATATCCTCTTTTCATCGTAGGAACTTTCAATGTTAATAGGTGCGTGAGAAGGAAACCTTAACTAAGGTCCGCATCCATGACACCGAGAACTATTCGAGGTTCTCATGCCATGTCTCTCAAGTTTGTGCCATTTAAGATAGAATATAATTAATGTCAAGATTAATGTTAGCGTAAACGCAGCTTAATCGTAGAACAATAAAAACAAACTCACATAAGATGCAAAACCGAAAAATAAATTCAAATAAAGGTAAACCCCATCTCAAGATATCGGACACTCTATTAATATTTTATCTTTGGATAAAAATATTAACTTGTAAGTGATATCTTGGTGTAGTAATCAAATACTAATAATAAGAATATATCGAATGATAAATCTTCCTTTGGGCCAATTTATTATTCATACAAACCAAATAATCATCGCGCTTATTACCACATGTGTACATGCACTGTTAACACTCGCCTCGCCGATTAATATTCACATAAATTACAGCACATAATCTTGTTAGTATTTTGAAATAAAATTAATTTGGTATCAAAGTGGTCACTTTGGTAACATATTGTGTTAATTCAACTTATCTCAAAAAAAAATAAAAAAATAAAAAATATATATATATATATATATATATAAACAATCTATATTTAAATGTAAATTTTCAGAATCAATAATATAACATCATATTTAGAACAACGTCTGCATTGGCCTTGACTTTTATTTTTTATTTTTTATTTATTTTTAATATCATGTACCTCTTCAGGGGTACCAATGCTCATTTGTGTTCTCCACTTCCGGGAGTAAATATCCTTGAACCAATAGTCTCCCCACGCTCTGCTGCATTTCATGTACCACTTCAGGGGTACCAATGCTCATTTGTGTTCTCCTTTTCCGGGGAGGAACATCCTTTGAACCAATAGGTCTCCCACGCTTCAGGTGTAGTTTAGACTCATTTGCTAGTTGTCCTTCAGGGACAAGAATACGGCCGAGCTTACAAATCGAGACGAAGGGAAAATACACACAATAAATATTTTCGGCCCCAAAATAAAAAAATAAAAATAAAAATTCCTTTCTAGCATATATTCTCAACAATTCAACATGAAACCGCTCTCACGATACTAAATGAGAGATTTAAAAAATATGTGAAACCATCACACAAATAAACATTCATATTGAATCATCAAGAATCAAAATATAGGATTTAGAAGCGTACCTGAATCCATAACAACATATCGAGATATTTGAATCTGAAATCAAACTTTATGATCTTCCGATATGAATCGAAGTTCGTTTTATGATCTTCCGCGCATCTAAATCTGAATATGAGGCTTTACGATCTTCCGTATCTACACTAGCTTCGTCTAATATTTCTCTTTGACAATGGGAATCGAAGAAAGAAAACTCAGGTGATTTGGGGGACCAAGGACTTCTATTTATAACCAATTGTGTTTATATATGAACAATCACGATTGTTCGTAATTTCTATTTTAACCCATCATAAATATAGAAATTACGCTGTCTCTACACATTCATGCCCACTTTATATATTAATTAAGGCCCCAAAACTTAAATTAATCACTTTAATTAGCCTAACTTTATTTGATAGCCTATAATTCACATTTATTTAATATATCAGCCCATATATTCGATTTTACTCCAACATGTCTACATCCATTGGAACGACGACTCAAACTTTCACTATCACTGAAATAAGGTTATATATGAGGGTATTTATAATAACCTTGGATATGACTAAATTACAAAAATACCCCTATATCCTAAACATACCATACTGTATCGTGAGGGCTTCGTCCATGCACACCCAACCTATTATTTTATCCCCCAACAAAAGAGGATATGCATGAAGGGCAAATGTCTTCATTACGCTTTGCTTCGAGCATTTTCTAAGCCCTTTTAGCCTCAATATAAGCCACATGCCACAACAAGGTTAAAGTGATGATTATTTTTTTATTGAATAGAAATAACTAAAATATTTATTTTATGTTATTTTATTTTTTTGATGAAAGAAGACTATAGAACAAAGATTTTACATACACGATTGGAAAATGAACCACAATAATATTTAAAACTAAAATTTGTAACATCTTTAGGGAAATTTGACCATTAAACACTTGAATCTAAAATACAATGCCCTTTTTTAGCTAGACAATGAACAGTACTATTTACTTTTCTGTAGACATCTCAGACAAACATAAATATTTAGATTCCTGACAACTTCCAAATATCCTCTCCATTAATAAAAAAATAGAAATATGGATAATCTTCCATTGTAGCAACCTATCACTATATTTGGAATAACTTTCGATCTCTAAGTTCAAAAAGCTCCTTATTATTGCAATTAAACACAATTTCTCAATAATTGAGGAAGTGCCTATATGTCTACATGCGACCATTTTATAAAACCATTAAAGTCTCTAATAACCCATTTTAAAGCACAATTATTTTGTACCATTGAACAATTGAAATTTAATTTGAATCTATTATTAATAGGGGGAAATTTAATGAATCCATTTTTCCATCATTCAAGAGACATTATGAAGATAAGGATCAAACAAATACTCTTGAATATTTTGGAAGATTAAGGTGGCTTTCTCAATGATGAGAAAGGGGTTTGGTTGAACCTTCTTAAAGATCGACAACTTGATTTCTATGAGCCAAAACATTCCACATTATTATGCCTATTTCTGTAGGGAGATTGAACAACTTGCAATTTGTTTTATAATTTTCATACACCATTTCTAGCTAAGAAAGGAAATCTCCTTCATAAAAAAATGGAGTGGGACAATTATATTTGATGCCGTTCAAAATACTTATAACAAAATGACAGTTTTTAAAGACATGATTGATATTTTCAATATTATGATCGCACAAATGACACTTATTCGGGATTTTCAGCCTTATGGTATGAAATCGCAAGTAGTGGTAAGATAATTTAATAACTACAATAAATTTTTTGGAAGGAGTTTTATTCTCCAAATCCAATTCAAAATCTTGGATATAGGACTAGTCAACGACTTTCTCATTTCACAAGTTTCTGACTTAAGAGTTGAATTATCATCATGAGAGAAACCCCAAATAACCTTATCCTTTAAAGGAGAAATAGGATTTGTTTTGATGTTTGCTAAAACATTGAAGGGATGTCTGCTAAATTTTTTTATTTATTTAACTAACAAAACAAAAAACACATAACTTTGAAAAAACCAAGTTTTTGAATTAGGTCTATCTCGTAATACTAAATTAGCTATATCACATATTTCCTGGGTTATTTGAGATTTTGATGCTATATGTTGTTATAATACACAATGATCGTTAAAGACTTTCAAAACTTGCAAGTCTTGCATTGCTCTCCTAAAGCATCCTTCTATTTATCTAACTCTGTTCATGATATAAAAATAAATACATAATAACCATCATAATGAGTGATTTTATAATTAAACATGCTCTATATACATAGAATTAATAAATAAGTCCTAAATATATTAAAATGAAAAATAATTATATATAACATTATTTCTATATCAAATATATTATGATAAGTATTTTCAATAAAATAACTTTACTATATGTATTATTACTTATTTCATTATTTTTTATTTTTAAAAATATTTTCTATCAGTTTGGATTATTATTTTCTAAGATTTTCTTGCATATGTATTTTTGTTAAAATTTCATTATTGATATTTTTATAAATATCTTTATAATTGTTCCATTCTCACCTGCTTTACTTGTCACCCGGTAAGTGTACGAGCATTCATTTGTTTCCTAATACCTTTTGTTTTGTTTTTCTAATTTGTCAAATGAATATTACAATTTATACATTTTTTAAACAAGAACAATAAATTTAAAAAAAAAAAGTATGAAAAATGGGTAATAATCGGTTATATGTAATGAAAAACTGAATTATTTATATATTTAGAAAAAATGTATTTGTTTATATAATTCCTTTTAAATAAAACTATTACCTTTCTAAATATTATTCATTTTAAGCATAAAATAAAAATTATCAAAATATGGAAATCCATATTTTCCAATAGCAACTAATTAAAATATTATCATTAATTTTTTTACATCTATTCACTTTGCATTACTCCATAGTATTATGTTCTTCACAAATTTGTCCCTATTGAGACTCGAAATCCGAACCCTCCCCTCATTGTACCCACCTCGACTTGTTAATAACTTGAGCTAGACTTTATTGGCATATTATCGTTCTTTTAAAACAATTAAAAAAACATAATTTGTATTTTTATTATTGATGCTATTACTTATGAAATTTATCAATACAAAGATTAATTAAATTGTTCTTATTTATTTCATATAGTTTGACATTCATTTTAAAATGCTAACCTTGAGGGGTAGCTCAGTTGGTCAAGCCTTAGGGTTTATTCCTCAATGGTCACTAGTTCGATCCCTTTAGGGCTATTGGAGGATTTACATGATCATTAACTTTGGGACCCCATGGAATTAGTCAAGGTGTTAGCAAGCTCGTCCGAACACCCACAATTATACAAAAAATCATTTTAAAACGATTGAAATGTATGGGCCATGGAATATCATAATTCATTACTAAAAATTTTAAAATATGATTAGTCAAGTTTAAAAAAAAACTTTAAATTAATAATAAAAATTGAAAGAGAAGAGCAAAAAAAAATGTACAGCGTACTTTTGTAGATGAATATTTGAAGTGATAAGGGCATCTATCTAGATATAAGAGAGCAACTACACTAAGGGCATGTAGATATTAATTATGTCGATCGTGGACCAACCTTCATTGAACTCTAATCGGATTGCTAGGCTTCAGGGAAACTTTTATGACTTCAGATTTATGGCCTTCGTGATGTTGTTGATTTGTGATTTGAATTTGGTTTAGGGCTTAAGTCCTATCTGAAGGCTTGCGATGCAACTTTTGTGAAAAGAAAAAATTGAGAAAAAAATAAGGACCTTTCTGCTCAGGTATTTTTCGTCATATCAACATATTAGGATTTATTCTCTATTCCACTGTACTTTGTAATTTCTCTCATATTCATAGTAAAACTTTCTCCGTGGTTTTTTCCCACAAGGGTTTTCAATTAAATATGGTGTTTTTTTTTTGTTTTTGTATTTCGTTATTGTACCATTTATCATAACAAATGTCTAGGTTTGATTAGTAAAGGACTAGAGGTGGGATAATGGGCTGAACCCGGTGGACCAACCCACTTTAACCCATATTTTTTAAGGGTCGGGCTAAAAAATGAGGTCTCGACAGAACTAGTGGCTCATTTCTGACTCGACCTTAATAGCCTACATTCATTAGGGGCTGGGTTTGTTCTACCATTTTGACAAGTTTTTTATTTTAAAATTATTAATGACTACATATTATTTTCTAATTATTAAAAATATTAGTTTTTCTATTATGAAAAAATATAAAATATTTGTTTATAGAAAAAAGAATAATTATTAAATAATTGTTTTTAATAAAATAAAATAATATTAGTATGAAAATAATTTAAAATATAATAAAAAATATATAAATATAACAATAATAATTTATTTTATATAATATTTTAAGAACATAAGTATAAATTATAAGTATTTCAAAGAAACTTTATTTTATAAAATATAAAATTTGTAAAATTATTATTTATTATTATTTTTATATTTTAATGTCAGATTCATTTTGACCTGTGGCCCGCATAAGGTCGGATTGGGCTAGTAAAAAACGGGTCCAAATAAAAATGGACCGAATTGGTCTAGCGTATTTTGACCAGCGGTCAGACTGACTCGTTTCCCAACTATATAAAGGACTACTAGAGAAACTTTTTAGTTATGAAATCGTGTATAAACTTAGTTGGTGATGTTGTATTTAGACACCTACTACCTTTAGCAGGTTACTGAAATGGTAGGATCAACATTTTGTTCCCACGAAATACCTTCTACGAAATCAAAACCTCTTTTAAAAGTTCTCAACTTCATTCCCAAGAATTTTATCGAGTCATTGCTTAATGTTTAATCTCTTTTGATTATTGTTGTTCTTTTATTTTCAGTGTTTTTTTTACTTAATGCGGAATAGAATTTTTGTTTTGAATATTGCTTAAAATGTTTAAGTATTTAGTTTTTTTTTAAATCAATCGTTTAATTTTTATTTAAATTTTGAAATAAAAATTTTAAAATATATATACTTTTATTTAATTAGAACGAAACAGATTATGAGAAGTTTAATTAGATCATAAAGATTACGATTTTCTTATATTATAATATTTAGTTTTTTCTTATAGAAAAAACATTCAGAAAAGCATGAAGAAAAAGACAAAGCCAAATATTTTATCCAATTTTTTTTAAAAATTCAACAATGAGTAATGAAAAAGTTAAAAAACCAAAAAGCAACTTTGCTTTAAACAAAAAACCAAGAAACAAATATAGGGCTAATGTAACTTTCTAATTCGATTAAATGAAGAACCCACATTGATCTTCAAAATTAGTTTTTCCAACGTCTTTAGGAAAATTTGCCCATTAAATATTTAAATCAGTATTACAATTATAGTTCTTAGCTAAACAGTATGGTGTTCTATTTGCTTCCGGAAAAATATAACAACAATTGTAAATATTTAAATTCGTGTATATATCCCCCAAACATCCTCCACTAACAAAATAATTGAACTAAGTAAACTACTTTTTTTTTTATTATAGTGATATATACATTTTTGAGTTCCCTTCAATCTCCAAGTTTAAGAAACCATTATTTCTTTCAGAAAATACACCATTTCTCAAAGTCATACATTATGTTGTAATGATCGAAGCATTGTCTAAATGTTTATTACCAGTCATTTTAATAGTTCCATTAGAGTCTAGACACTTATATCTTTTATCCTAAATCTATCAAAATTTAATTTGAATCTCTCCTCTTTCTTTTTAATCTAAGTGGCTCATCTTTTTATTCGCAAAGTATACATTTTATGTTTTCTATTTCTAGTTACCACCAAAAACATGATAAGGTGTTGATTGATATCTTTTGGCCCTCTTGGCGCATCTTTTTACTAACAACAAACCTTTGATCAACATAATTTAACTACCTTTTTCTATGTCCAATTAGACCACACGTATGGTAAGATGTAAAATATTTTACTACCTATAACTAGGGATCCTTCTTATCCTCTTACTATTTTCTTTTTCTCTTTATTCTCTTACTCTACACTAATTCTTCATTAAACCCAATAATTATTATATGTAAGAAACCATCGATCAATCTCTTTTAACTATCTTGTTATCCAATTGTCAATAAAACCAAGCTCAAGTGATTAAGAACTCAAACTAACATAGGAAGGCGAGGGTTCTAGGGTTTGGGTATGGAGACAAATATGTAAGGGACAAAATATTATGATTAATCTATTTCATGCTAGATAAAACCTTAATATTATCTACTTTAGGTGAGATAAAACCTTAACTAATTTTTTCTTAAAACCCTTCTCTCCCCCAACTTGATAAAATTTCGAAGTTTAAATACAAATAAAATAATGACCCCACTAATTAAATGATCCTAAAAGCTAGCACATTATCTAATTAATAATTAAAAAAAAACTTAGTGGATTAAAAAAACCTAACGATCTATCTTCCACTAACAATGTGGTCTCTCACCAACCCATTGACTAATTATCTAGTATTGCTCGTCCTCATCATCTCCTATCATTGCCCTCCTCTTTTAGAGGAACCTTGTCCTCAAGGTTCAAGTTGATGAAAAAAGATCCTTAACAGAAATTTAATTGATCTCATGAGAGCATGAATAAGGAATTCTTTTGGATCATTGGCCCTTTCTTCATCCTCTGACTTCCCCTCCAATAGTAATAACTGTGACTTCCTTCTTACACTCCATGCCTCGAGTAAACTTCTCTACTCACCAAAAAACAAAGACCTAATACATTCTTTTGCATCGCATCCCAGGAGAGTTGTTTCATTGATGGAGCTGGTTTCATATTAAATGTGGGAGCTGGTCTCATCCCTTACTGGTTCAATTGACCATCTCACATTTTGGTCAAACTAATGGCTTCCTATAATGTCTCGCATCCTAATCCCATAAGCAATCTTAGGTTTAAGGCCTCCCATAAAAGTGCCCACAAGTGCTTTTGGTGTCCAATCATGCACCCTATTGCCTAGCCTTTCAAACATCTTTAGATAGTCTCATAAGGATCCCAGTTGTTGTATCTTAGATAAAGATTCATCAAAATCTTCACAATCTATAGGCCCAAAACGTGACCATAGCTCCTCCACAAACATTCCCCATGACACTTCCATTCCTTCCTCTTGATATGCCATACGAAGCCACTACCACCAATGGTTTGGCTCACCTTCTAAATGGTAGGATGCTAAAGACACCTTTTATGACTCCAAGGTTGTTCAACTTGTGTGAGCCATTATGTAGGATCATCACTAGAGTATCTTAGGAACTCGAGTGTAGCCAACTTAGAGGAGAACATGGGACGATTACTTTCTATTCAATCTCGAACATGCCCATTCCATGAATGTTCACTATGCTCAAAAGCATGGCTAGCAGTGGGGTCTCGGTTTGGTAATATGGCTTCCGAGATCCTATTGATATAGCTCCTAATTATGGAGTTTGTCGTCAATCCCTAACCCATACTCTACTATATTATCCCGCATTCCTCCAACGCTTATTTCAATCCAGCTCACCCCTTATTTGTCAAGCTGCCATGATCGCCGACTCTGATACCAATGATAGGCCAATCTATTTCAAGATAGATAAAACCTTAACTAATTTTTTATTAAAACTCTTCTCTCCCCCAACTTGATAACATTCAAAGTTTAAATACATATAAAAATGATGACCCCACTAATTAAATGATCCTAAAAGCTAGCACATTATCCAATTAATAAAATAAAAATAAAAATAAAATAATACTTAGTGGATTAAAAAAAACTAACAATCTATCTTCCACTAACAACGTGGTCTCTCACCCACTTATTGACTAATTCTCTAGTGCTGCACATCTTCATTATCTCCTATCATTGCCCTCTTATTTTAGAAGAACCTTGTCCTAAAGGTTCAAGTTGATGAAAAGATCCTTTAGCTTCTACAAATTTAATTGATCTCATGAGAGCATGAAGTGAATTATTCGACTGGTCATCAATCTCCCTTCATCCTTCGACTTCTCCAATAGTAATAACTGTGACTTCCCTCTTTACATCTATGCCCTGGAGTAAACTTCTCATCGGAATTAAAACAAAGACCTTGAATACGTCTTTTTGGCATCTCATCCCATGAGATTTGTTTCATTGATGGAGCTGGGTTCATATTAAACGTGGGAGCTAGTCTCTTCCCTTGCTGGTTCAATTGAACATCTCGCATTCTGGCCAAATTTATGGCTTCCTTTAATGTCTCGCATCCTGATCCCATCAGCAATCTTAGGTTTATGGCCTCCCATAAAAGTGCCCACAAGTGCTTTTGGTGTCTACCCATGCACCCTATTGCTTAGCCTTTCAAACTTCTTTTAATAGTCTCATAGGGACCCCATTTTTTGTATCATAGATAAGGATTCATCAAAATCTTCACAATTTGTAGGCCCAAAACGTGACCATATCTCCTCCACAAACATTCCCCATGACACTTCCCATTCCTTCCTCTGATATGCCCCACGGCCACCGCACCAATGGTTTGCCTCACCTTCTAAATGGTAGGATGCTAAAGACACCTTTTGTGACTCAAAAGTGCTCTAGTATTCAAAGAATTGTTCAACTAGTGTGAGCCATTCTATAGGATCATCACCAGGGTATCTTGGGAACTCCAGTCTAGCCAACTTAGAGGAGAACATGAAACGACTGCTTTCTAGTCGATCTCGAACATGCCCATTCCATGAATGTTCACTATGCTCAAAAGCATGGCTAGCAGTGAGGTCCTGCTTTGGTAATATGGCTTCTCCGAGATCATATTGATAGCAGTCTCTAATTGGTGTAGTTTGTCATTGACCCCACTCCCCCCCTACCGCTCATATTATTCTGCAATCCTCCAACTCTTATTTCAAGTAGCTCAATTCTTTCTTTGTTAGTTACCATGATCGCCAACTCTGATACCAATGATAGGCCAATCTATTTCAGTCTAGATAAAACCATAACTAATTTTTTTATTAAAACTCTTCTCTCCCCCAACTTGATAACATTCAAAGTTTAAATACAAATAAAAATAATGACCCCACTAATTAAATGATCCTAAAAGCTAGCACATTATCCAATTAATAAAAATAAAATAATACTTAGTGGATTAAAAAAAAACCTACCAATCTATCTTCCACTAACAACGTGGTCTCTCACCCACTTATTGACTAATTCTCTAGTGCTGCACGTCTTCATTATCGCCTATCATTGCCCTCCTATTTTAGAATAACCTTGTCCTCAAGGTTCAAGTTGATGAAAAGATCCTTTAGCTTCTACAAATTTATTCTGATCCTACGAGCAATAAGTGAATTATCTGGATCATCATCGAATTCCTTCATCCTCTTGACTTCCCTCCAATAGTAATAACTGTGACTTCCCTCTTTACATCTATGCCCTAGAGTAAACTTCTCATCGGAATTAAAACAAAGACCTTGAATATGTCTTTTTGGCATCTCATCCCAGGAGAGTTGTTTCATTGATGGAGTTGGGTTCATATTAAACGTGGGAGGTGGTCTCTTCCCTTGTTGGTTCAATTGAACATCTCGCATTCTGGCCAAATTTATGGCTTCCTTTAATGTCTCGCATCCTGATCCCATCAACAATCTTAGGTTTAAGGCCTCCCAAAAAAGTGCCCACAAGTGCTTTCGGTGTCTAGCCATGCACCCTATTGCCTAGCCTTTCAAACTTCTTTTAATAGTCTCATAAGGACCCCATTTGTTGCATCATAGATAAGGATTCATCAAAATCTTCACAATTTGTAGGCCCAAAACGTGACCATATCTCCTCCACAAACATTGCCCATGACACTTCCATTCCTTCCTCTTGATATGCCCTACGAAGCCACTGCCATCAATGGTTTGCCTCACCTTCTAAATGGTAGGATGCTAAGACACCTTTTGTGACTCTAAGGTGCTCTGGTATTCAAAGAATTGTTCAACTAAGCAGGATCCATTCTATGTGATCACCGTGGCATTCGGGGAACCTAGTCTAACCAACTTAGAGGAGGACATGGGACTCGACCTGGCTTCTACGATCTCGAACATGTGCCCATTCCATGAATGTTCACTATGCTCAAAAAGTACGGCTAGCGTGGGTCCCGCTGTAATATGGCTCCGAGGATCATACCGATAGCGCTCTAATTGGTGTAGTTTGTCATTGACCCCTACTCCATGCGGCTCATATTATCATGCAATCCTCCAACGCTTATTTCAAGCAGCTCAATTCTTTCTATGTTGGTTGCCATGATTGTCGGTTCTGATACCAATGATAGGCCAATCTATTTTAGGCTAGATAAAACCTTAATATTATCTACTTTAGGCGAGATAAAACCTTAATTAATTTTTTATTCAAACTCTTCTCTCCCCCAACTTGATAACATTCAAAGTTTAAATACAAATAAAAATAATGATCCCACTAATTAAATAATCCTAAAAGCTAGCACATTATCTAATTAATGAAATAAAATAAAAATAAAATAATACTTAGTGGATTAAAAATAACTAACAATCTATCTTCCACTAACAACGTGGTCCCTCACCCACTTATTGACTAATTCTCTCCTACTACACGTCTTCATTATCTCCTATCGTAATGCAAAGTGAATAGTTTTTTTTTTTAAAAACTATCTCTGATCCAATCATTGACAAGCATATGCGATAACAATAAGTATATATACAAAGTTTCTCAACTAAGAAGGATTAGAAGTCAATTGAAATAAAATGCATATGAGAAAGTAAAATAGAAAAGCTAAAATAACTTGATAAAAAGAAATAAAATTCATTAAGAAAGTATGAATATAGAGTGAAAAGAACACAATAAGATGTTATCCGTAAAACTACTTTAGTATTAAAGAAGACAAGGATGTTTAAATATATTTTATAAATAGTATCTCTAACATTATACACAAAAATTCACCTTAAACATCCTAATTGTATGACTTCTAAATTAAATACTACTTATTAATTTAATCAACCACTCATATAGGAATATTTAAGTATATCATAATTCTAATTTAGATTCACATGATGTTTGCTTTTTGGCCGAATAATTAAATAAAGTAAAACTATTTTTTTTTATTTAGTTGAAAGTAATCTATTAATATAAAAAAAAGGTTTATTATTCCTATGTGTTTGGCATATTGCCCTCCTTGAGTTCAAAATCGATCAATATCACTTGTGACCTTTACTTTTTAATGCAATGCACCTAAAAGAGTTATAGAGTATTTTGGAAAAGGAAACCTCAAAATTCCATTTCCTTTGTCCTCCTCCAACCATTTCTCCTTCTTTCTCTTTGGAAGTTAAAAATGAAGATGATGTCATAGAATCCATAAATGTTGAAAGGTGATATTGAATCCCCAAAGTTTATGTTGTTAGAAATTTGGAAAATCCCTAAATTTAAGTCCATAATCTGACATAGTAGAGCTTAAGGTTCAAGATTTGTAAGGAAAACACAATGTAAGATCGATTTAATTTTCAATCTCGCACATGATAATGAAGCTCTGAGTTTGGACTTCTTTGACAAATTTAAATCTTGGTAGAAGGTTTCTCATATGCAAAAAAATACAAGGTAACAGTTTGTTTGTAAGATTTTTTTCATTGCTATTTTGCAAATGATCCCAAATATTTCCCATATTTTCTTCGTATTTTCCTCAATTGTACTAAAACATCATAACAAAAACCTTAACCATATCCAAAACAACGTTTTAACTAAACATACCCATATATTTTTATCATGCTCGCTTTATTTCTGTAGATTTGAATATTATCCGCCCAATGGGCTAACAAGGCCTACTTTACCCAAAGATTTTTCGAGGGCCGGGCTAGGTGCTGTGGCCCGACAGGTCTACAAACCCATTGTAGTGGCTTGGCCTGGTCACTTTGCTTGGCATATATTAGCTTGTTTTTTATTTTAAATTTTTTAATGGCTACATAATATTTTCTAATCATTAAAAATATTAGTTTTTCTATTATAAAAAAAATATAAAATAGTTGTTTATAGAAAAAAGAATAGTTATTAAAACATTATTTTTAATAAAATAAAATAATACTTCACATTTAAAATAATTTAAAATAAAATAAAATATATAAATATAACTAAAATAATTTATTTTATATAATCTTTGAAGAAGATAAAAATAAACTATAAGTATTTTAAAGAAAACATTATTTTACAAAATACAAAATTGTTATTCAATTTTAATTTTTTAATTTTTGACCCGCTTTGTCTCATTTTGGTCACGACTCCTATACGATCAGATTAAGCAAGTAAAAAATGGGTTGAATTGATTCGACCCATTCTAACCTATGGTCCGAATGGGTTCGACCCAATTGGGCCGAGTCGAGCCGTTTCCAAGCTATAGGTATTTCACACTTGTAAAGTTGCTTTTGAAGTTGTATGAATAAGATAAAAATTCAACTCATATTTACTAGGTTTTTTTTTTAGTTCTTATAAGAATGATATGACATTTATCATCATATCATTTAGATATCTCCATCTCTAGATAAGGGGTGGGGGCGGCTTCACATGCCAGTATTCTCTTTGATTGAGGAGATGCCATTAATTTGCAAACATAAGAGCTTTGGACATATTAGGTTATTTGAAAAAATAAAAATAAAATAGGTTGGAATTGAAAATAATGTTCAAACTAGTGCTTCTTTCACTTGAATTTTTTTTTAAGTTAATACTACAGTAAATAACTGTGACATTAACTTAAAAAAAATTCAAAACATTTCCAATGCCGTCAATAACTACGACATTAACATAAAAAAAATTTCATTGCTACAGTCAGTTATTGCAGCATTACTGTTGACGCACTAGTTTAGACATTATTTTGATTTTCAACCTATATTAGTAATTTAAAAAAAAAAACCTATTTATGTCCAAAACTCCAAACCTAACTCCCTGCATATTAGAGTCCTTTTGCTTTAATTATTTACCAAATGCTGACATGTGTATTAATGATATTCTCTTTGATCAAAATTAAAGGATATGTTTGGTTTCCGAAAATTTGAGGAAAAAATGTGAGAGAAAGAAACTAGTCTGGAAAAGTAGAATAAAAGAAAGAATGAAGTGGGGTGGAATAAAAATAGAAAGCAAATCCAATACATTATTTTTATTCTTTACTTCAAACCAATTTATTTATTTTAACTCATTAATATAAAGATTATAATTTAAGACTTTTGTAGTTTCTAATTAATTTTTTGAGATTTTTTATTAGACAATTAGACAAAAGAAAATCATTTTCCTTTTTTTTTTCTTTCATTAATATTTTCCATGAACCAAACACAAAATAAATGAAATATATATATATATATAGTTTAACTTCACAAAATATATATAATGACATCTATTTTCTAACTAAACAAAAAAAAAATCTTTTTTTTTTAAATCGAACGATGATTGAACTGAAAAATTTACTGATTTATAGTTTAATGGTTTGATCAATATTTGGTTTCGGAAATTTGAGGAAAAAATGTGAGAAAGAAACAATCAGTTAATAAGGTAGATATAACAATCACTTTTAAAATTTATCTGACTCCGCTCGTGTTACTGCACTTCCCACTTTAGATTTGAGTAGCGTTAAATTTAATTATCAAGGTTATTCTCATACTTCAATATATTATGGGAATAAAAGCACACATGAATGGCAGCCTATTACTATATGTGTTAATGAGAGAAGGAGGTAGACAGTTTTATAGGGAGGGGTTGAAAAAGGGTTCACGAGACATTAAGGTGGTGTTTGTTTTTGGCTTTTTGCTGAAAACTATTTACCTTTTACATTCAACAACTTTTTTATGACTTATTGTTAAATTTTTTAAACTTTTTGCTGAATAGAAAATTCCAAAATATTTGGTTTTTTGAATTTTTCTTAATGCTTTTTTTGAATTTTTTTTCTATTAAGAAAGAAAAAAGATGTTATAATGTAATAAAATCATATTCTTTATGATCCAATGGAAACTTTCATGATCCGTTTCATACTAATTAAATAAAAACATATGTATTTTTAAAATTTTATTTAAAAATTTATTGTTTCAAAATTTAGATAATATTTAAAAGACTAATTTAAAAAAAAAAAAAAACAAACCACTAATTACTTATTTTTATTAAGCATTATTTAGAACAAAAGTTCATTTAGCATTAACTAAAATAAATAAATAAATAAGCCACACCTAAAAGTTTTTCCGACTGCCATGTTATTTCACTTCCCACTTTAGATTTGGGTAGTGTTAAAATTAATTATCAAGGTTATTCCCCAACTTTAATATATTATGGGAATAAAAGCACAGATGAATGGCAACCTTACGATATGTGTTAATGAGGGAGGGAGGTAGACAATTGCATAGGGAGAGGTGTAAGTTTTTTTTTCGACACCGCTCATGTCATTGCAGTTCCCACTTGTAAGTAAATCTAAAAAGGTTAAAAAGGAATAACAAACAATCACTTAATAATCCGATTTATAATAAGATAAATTTGTTTTATTGCAAACTAAAGGAGGAAGGAAAAGATCTAATCTACAGGCATTACAATAAGGAAGAAACTGTCTAGACTTTCTGTTAACTCCTCAAAAATGATGGTGCTATTTTCTGATGTAAAGAGTGAGTAGTAGTGACACTAAGAGCGATAAGATTACATTCCTTATATAGAGGTTTCCATCATAATCTCCACCTTAAAGGCTTAATTCCATTATGGAATTAATGGGTATTCTTTAATAACCAAACGTACGGAACTTATGGACCTTTGAATATTTGAATTTTCTTAATTAAATTTTTAATGAAAGAAACGCCCTAATCCGATGGGAAATTAGCACTCTCAGCTGGTCCATATACTTCGATGTCCATCCAAATCAAGAATAAATATATGAATCATGGCCATAGATCCTCTAATGCTGAGTATTATCATCCATGTATTACAATATATTTATTCCTTTAAATTAATAGCCTTAATCATTATGAATAAACTGCGTTTATCCTAGGTCAAACTTAATGATATTTCTATCACAATAAGTGAAGAGTGCAACAACTATTTTGAGAAACATTAACTAAATAAGAGTTTCATTAATATAAAAAAATGTACATACAATATGAGATTACATCATGGACTCGAGTCCCATACTAATTACATGATCCCTGAACTTCTTTTGTGGCATGCCTTTAGTCAAAGGATTTGCAATCATCAACTCATTGCTAATGTGTTCGATGACCACTTTCTTTTCTTTAACACATTCCTGGATGGCTAAGTATTCGTTGTTTCTAATGGATCAAGAACACTTCCTCGTTGTTCCTGATCGGTACGAAAAATTTGACAGAATCGATGTATGTCTTCAATGCTTCAATGTGTTATTCCAATTACTAGAATCGAATTTCTTCCACAAATCAACACCCCGCTCGCGGCAAAAAAATTCTGATCTTTTTTCTGTTTCTTCAAAACATCTTTAGGATTCCATCATGTCCATCTCTCTCATGTATCGCTAACATACATAAGTATCAGAGCGCTTGTCTCCCCAAGACAACTCCGCCCTCAACTTCCTTAGGGTATGGGTTGGTCGAGTCCAAAATTAATAATGGCACCCAACCCAAGTCCAAACATCTCCCACTGGCCTATAATGGACTGGACTCATATCAATCAATGTGATAGAATTTATACTTGTACTAGAAATCATTCATACAGTATGGACTGTACACTACACACCGATGATGGGAGCTCCAATATGTAAAACCCCATACAGCCATATCGAGACATCAACTCAAAATATAATTAATCCCGAAAGTGTACTTATATACCCCAAACATTTGAATTACATAATTGAGTATTATTCAATCCTCAAGAATTCTATACTCAATCCATCACAACGATAACAGAAGTATTCTAAATCATATCAAACTCCTTCTGAGTGAGATTCTCAGTTTCATGAATACAAGCAAAGTGTAAAACCAAAAATGTTCTTCTTTCGCCTTATATCAATTAGATATGAATTAACTCGCTTCTAGAATGCACCTTATGTCTAATCATTCCATGACCACAGATACACCCTAAGGTAGCAAACATTAATACATCACATCATGATATAAATAAAAGTTGCAAGGGTAAAGTAGTTGAGATTTATATCAAGATCTCTAAGGACTCACACAAGAAAGGTTGTGGATCATTCTTCGACTTCCCTTATAGGTCACTAGCACATGCAAGATGAAATGCATGTTATGGCAGAGAGCTGTTATTCTTTTTCTTATCCTAAGATAAAGAATGTATGTCATCGTCTCCTCGTTAGCTAATTTACCATAATGAGTCTTAGCCTTGTCACCAAAATCACAAGCACTAAAACCCCAAATCCTCCACCGCTATCAAGTTAGGGTGACTAATTTCACACTCAGCTTTATCATATGACATGAATGGTGGGGATAGCATCTACGTTTCGCTTCTTCTTATTTAAGAACCTCATCTCGGGTTCTAACCAAGGCGATTTCAAATTTATGTTTTGAATTCAATTCCGCCTCCACCGCGCCTCGTCGCTAATCGAGCGCTTATAACTCCAATAGTCTCATCTCTACTCACCTTACAAGCGCCGGAGGCTATTGCTCGTGGTGAGTGAGCTTCAATCTTAAATTTCATCGACATACCTGTTGAATTGTACAACTCTACTCTTAGAGTATCACCATAAAATAAACGTTGAATAATATGCAAAAATAGTTAAATTATTCAACAACCGGTAAGCATCCTAATCACGATTACATTCTCGCATAAGCCTGTGGATTTAACATAAAATCTAATGAATACATCCCTAGCTATTGGCTCGTGAGGGTCACCACCATATTGTGTTTGTAGAAATGTATTTTAGGACCACGTCCTTGTCGCAACGTGATCTCTAATATAGTGATATATTGACATGTTTGGTTTTTCCATGATATTTAGGGATCCTTTTGCAAATAGCTAATGCAGTAAGAAAGAGTCACAAAATCGTCACTGCCTCTAATGCCTATTTGACAATTTCTAAATGTCAGAGGGAAACTCCTTAACCAAACTCAGATCTTCGAGTTGTCACAACACTACGTTATTCAGCCTCCATAAGGACAAGCGTTTTCACACATAATTGCTTTTGCTACTCCATAGTATAGCGCTTAGAATATTTAGTAAAGAAAGTTATATCCCAAGCTCGATTTCCGCACTAAATCAACATCACCTCCCTCAACTCCACACTGGGGAGGGAACCTAATCGACGCAAACTTTTCTTCCCCTGATAATAACAAACACAGTCTAAGTTCTTTCAGATACTCGTGAAAATCCTCTGACCGCCATCCAAGAGCTACTCAGGTCGATTGAAAACCAGTTAATCTAAAAACCAATAAAGATAACATATGTTTCAGATCGCACAATATTTCAGATACATCATCACTGAACATCCAGCATTCACTTCCTCCTTATCCTATGATGCTATGTTACATCTGTACCACCGCCCTTTCTTCCACTGAACAAATCATCTACCTTCTACTACATCATTTATATAAGATTAAAAACAGATTAAACCAGCTCCTTGCCTCTGACCTCCTCTCACCTCAACTGATTATTTAACCCATATCTCTGATACTCTAAACGAGATAACCACTTTAGAAAGTGGCCAAACTCATCCCTCTTCTTCATTTCCAAATATTAACGGTCACCGACATACAAGGACAATTACAAACCATCAATTCAACATTTTAAATACACGCAATGGTCTTCTTCCCATCATCGTAGCCATCCTTTGTATTGCTTGATGAAACTTGATGTTCCATTACCTAGATGTCATTCGAGACCATATATGGATCTTTCGAGCTTGCAAACTTTCGCGCTTCGCCCTTAGATTCAAAGCCTATAGTTGATCCATATAGATTTCTTCATTCAGCTCTCCATTGAGAAATGCGCTTTACGCCCATTTGGTATAACGAAGTCCATATGTGCGACTATAGCTAGAACGAGAACTGGCAATTCTCGCAAATGTGAGAATGTATCTTCAGTCAATTCTTCGTGTGTAGCCTTTGCTACCAATGAGCCTTATATCTTATATGGACCCACTAATCTTACGTTTAATTTTGACAATCCATTTATTTCAATGATTTTCGTCCCAAGCAGAAATCAACCAAACCCGACTTGATTAGTTCTCATTCACTCCATTTCTTCTTCCATAGCTTTTACCCATTCCTTAGCTTTAGACCAGATAGAGCCTCAGTAATTGTTTTGGCCTCACATCCCGTGGAGCACCATGAAGCTTCCCCTCAATCTCAAATCGACGCGGGGAATACGCTCACTGACAAGCCATCTAGGTTGAGATTGCCATGATCTTGCTCCATGTGAGCCTGATCAGCACTATGTCGTCCCACTTTCCTCAAAAGAGGATTGGCAGAGTGTCCTCTCTAATCCCTTTATTGTAGGGTAGCCATTTTCAGATTTTCATAAAATTGAAAACTTTATTAACCTTACCTCATAGGAAGTCCCCTCTAAGAATACGACATCACTGGGACTCAAGCTCACTACGCTCCCATCAGCTTTTTTCACCAATGAACAACCTTTGGAGGTTTCGTGAGTATCTAATGAAAATGCATTTTTCCTCAGAACAAGTTTCACATTGATGAGTATTATTGTGAATGTGTCAGACACCCCCAAGGATGCAAATTTCTAAGTCAAGCTTATTGCCATTCCATAATTCATACTGTGGAGGATAGATTTGTAGGTACACGTATTAAGCATGTAGGTGTTAGCTAATAACGCATTCCCGTATGATAAAATTAGCTTGCGCCATCATTGACCTAACCATATCTAAGAGGGTTCTATTCCTCCTTTCTGCAACTCCATTTGTCGAGGAAAGTAAGTGAAATAGCACTGGCCGAGCTATACCCTTTCATCACAAAACTTTTGAATTGGTCTCGATAGATATTCACGCACTATCGGGTCCTTAGTGTTTTGATCTTCACGCTAATTGATTTCTACCAAATTAGCACGCTTGAAGCAAATTCCAATGCATCGACTGTGAGAACAATAAACATGACCCTAGAAATCTCATCTATAAAAGTGATGAAGTAATCTAAGTATTCATGCCTTAGCCCCACATTCAAAGGGTCCACTGGATGTCCGAATGAATAAGTCAGAATGGATTAATTACTGCTTCTCACAAATGGTAATCTAGTTGTTTTCCAAATAGGCAATGCTCACATGTAGGTAATTTTACTCGCAGTGATCCCAAGAGACCTACTCGAGCTGAATCTATTTAATCGGTTCCCGCTCTAATGTGTCCTAATCTAGCATGCCATAAAATACTCAAGATTAGAAATAACTCGGGAATTACCAACAACATAGATAGACGAACTGTCATTCAAGATACACACAAGGGTGTCCAACAATTCTATAAATCCATCTAACACATAAGCGTAACCATAATAAACGTTGTCCATAAATACTTTTACACAACCTCTATTAAATATAAGTTGGAAATCTAGTTCTAGTAACAAGAACAGTAAACAAGATTTCGTCGAACTTTTGGTGGGCATATAAAGACATCATGAAGATAAAGCGCATAAATACCTCAATCCTAGCTTATGTGCAATGATCCCTAGCACGTTAGTGGGAAGCATTATTCCCCATGTATATATTTCTATCAGCTTTAGAATTAATAAATTCAACATAAGTTGTTCTATTCTCGTTACGTATCTGTCGCAGCTCATATCAAAAGGAACAAATTCTCAAAGAAGCAATAAGTGACTAATAACATATGCTAGAAGGACGAGTTTGCAAAATACCTTTGGCTCAGCTGCAATCACGAGCAAAGGACCAGTTTCTACGCTAAATAGCTCGCTTCTCGCTTCATGCCTCCGCTTCCCACGCTGCGCCTTTGTCCACTAGACCGCTTCATTTCGCTCTTTCGAAACCCTTACCTTCCATTTTCATCTAGACTTTTGCTCTCGCGATTTGGATTCAGTCATGAAAGCTTATTAGCAAAGCTCAGAGAAGACGATCTTCCTCTAAGCTCAACATGACGAGCAACATCATCAAAAGTTTTGATGTTCTCATTACGGTAAGGTTAACACGCATGTGTTCTCACTAGCTCGGCAAAGAGCGACAACATATTGAATTTGTCAAGCCATCACATGTCATGCCCCGCAGCTCTCAATTCACCGGGATCATGCTAGACATGATCGTAAGATGTCGCCTCACGGTATATTCCCGCGCTCTCTATAACCATCAAACTTGAGGGTTAACCGACGAAGTCTTGTTGTTGAGGTTCCACCATATTGAACCTTAACAGCATCCCAAACTGCTTGAGCTGAACGATGCCTCTCAAATCGCAGCATCAAATCATTTTTCATGCTACTCAGCATCAAAATGCGAGCAACACGATCTTTTATGCCATAGCTTGATAAAGCCCAAGTCTCATCTCATGTTGAGCAAAGGGTGCCTTGCTCAAGTTCAGCCATCGGGTTGTGTAATGGTTTCCAAATATCTTGCCCTCTAGGAGATATCAATCTTACGATGCCAAACATCGTAATTTTTTCATTCACTGTCTCATGGTTCAAGTCACGACAATGCTTTTTGTTGCAAAATATTTTAACTATATAGAGACAATTACTTAAATTAGATTCGGTGATAACTAATTTACAATGTTTTACAATGCACTAAATTAATTAATAATAATTTAACACATGCAACAACAACGAAAGTAATGTTACACATTCAATCAATTTCTGTCAGCATAGTCCAATTATCATTATTTAATTTAAACATATGCTAACATTTCGTTATTAGAGAGATATATATTGCATAAATCTACCAACCTAAAAACCTCCCATTTTCAGAATATTTCCATTCATGCTCATCCAATGTAATTAAATTAAAAAATACACAATAAACATGTCTTTAATGAAAAACATTCAATATGTACATCAAGTGCATAAATATGTACATACATAAAGAAATGTACTGGAAATATGTACAATATGATCTTAAAAATAATATATATTACATGCCAGGTACATAATCAGGATCATCATCAATGTCATCTAAGTTATCATCACTATGTCCACCCAAATTCATACTCCCCATACCACCTTTAACGACCCACAGCACTCCAACACCTGCGCTTCGCCCAAATCCGACGAATACCCATAGGCCTTTTGTATCGACTTTCCCTCTCAAGCAAAGATATCCTCTCACGAGTATTAAAGTCTAAAGAGCTCAACCTTTGTTTCAAGGTTTGACGAACAGACTCTCATTCGTCTGGTAGAGCATCACACAATCCGGATTTGTCGTTTACGAAGAACTCCATGAACATCACAATGCCACGTATTTGGTAATCCAATGATACATATAATCTATATGTTCATAACTCGTATGAAATGCACTTTTCTTATATGCTTAATAAATGAATTATTTGTGCTCTTGTATCCACTACATACAAATAATCACAATATATTATCAATTAACCTTTTAATTAGTTAATTATAACATACAATTTAATTTTCAATAAATACAAAAAAATTCCTGTAAAAATCACGTATAATTAGAAAATTAAAAACTAATTAACCAAAAAAAAATTATAATTTTCTAAGGTCACACGCGCCCATAACAGATTTATTTTGTTATAATTATAATTAATCCAGATTTCGTTCGTGAGTTTGATGATAATATTTGAAGTGTTTAAAATATGTGTTTGAGTCACATATATACTAAGTCGAGACTGCTGTAATATTAATATAAAATAGCCCATTTGCTGAATATAGTGTAATGGAATATAAGTCATGTGGTCGACTTAGTATATAAAATATTCAGTTATATTCCATTTGCATGTGTTTGCATGGAATAATAGCCCATGGGCTAGACTGAATAACAATGTCATGGGCTAGACTGAATTACAGTGTCATGGGCTAGACTGAATTTCCATTTGCTAAATAGCCCATTTGCTTAATCAGTTATGGGCTGGAATATACCAAGTCGTAGATTGCTGTAATGGAATATTAATCCCAAGAGAATGAACGGATTTCATCATTCTCAAATCCTTCACTGACAAGGCCGACTGTGTCAATCCGATGACCGTGATTGAATCAGCCCGAAACCCCTCAATTCCCATTTCGTGAAAAAGATCTACAACTCTATAAATAAAACCCAACTAGGCAAACCCAAGAATCATCGAGTTCCAAGAAGCCACATCTCTGTGAGGCATTCTTGCAAACACGTTATATGCAAACCCCAACTGACTGCATTGCACATACATATCTACAACCGATGTCTTTACAAACAAATCGGATCGAAACCCAGATTTCACAACATGGGTGTGAACGATTTGACACGAAGCCCAGATTTTAAAAGAAATCAGCTGCCTTGAGAATATTTGATATTCAAGAATCTAAAAGATGAAAACATGAAAACATACCACATTCAAACATGAAAACATACGTAAACCTTGCTCTGATACCATCGTTGTTTCACGGATCAAGAACACTTACCGCTGTTCTCGACGACAAAAATTTGACAGACCGATGGGTCTTCAATGCTTCAATGTGTTATTCCAATTACTAGAACTGGAATTTCTTCCACAGTCCGAACACCCTTTTGCTTTTCTGTGCAAAAAAAATTCTGATCTTTTTTCTGTTTCTTCAAAACATCTTTTGGATTCCATCATGTCCATCTCTCTCATGTACGTTTAACGTACATAAGCAGTTGAGAGCAGTTGTCTCCAAGACAACTGCCTCAACTTCCTTAGGTATATGGGCTGGGTTGAGTCCAGCCCACATGGGCGACCCAACCCAAGTCCAACAGTATTTGATGTCGATATGTTTACTTCGACTTCCACTTTTATCATTCTTAGAGCATCTCTAGCAGTTAGCAAAAATAAAAGCATCTAAAGCTATTTTTTTTGCTCCAAAAAGTTACTTTCTGAGATTTAGCTAAAGCCTAGCTAGACATCTCCAAAGCAAAGGAGCATCTAAAGTTTCCATCTATATCCTAAATCTATTCCAATTTTACCCTTTCTCTTCCTTAATAATTACATCATGTACCCTTCATTCATTTATATCACTCCATACACTATAAATTTGATTTTAAAATATAAATAAATATTTAATTAAAATTTAAAATAAAATAAATATTCAATTAAAAATAAAAATGGCCATAAATATTTAATTAAATGAATAAATATAAATATAAATATTTAATTAATAATTTTTGTAGTTGAAAATTTTTTTGGTTACAAATATTAATTCATTTTAAAAAAATTTGTACTTCTTATAAAAAATAATGAAAATAAATAATTTATCAAATATAGGGTTAAAATAAATGTGTCGGGATTAATAGAAAAAATCGATCCGATGAGTTGATAAAGATTTGCTCATTTCAAATCACACTGGGTTGTAAAGTCGATAAATCTTGGAGTGATTTAACATGTCACGATTGACTTCACACATCATTGGGGTTATAAAAAGTTCCATCGAAAGTTGCGGATTATTCATGTGATCGGGCTTATTCGTCAAATCACAATGGGCTTATAAAGCGCATTCTGCCTCGATGACGGACAGTCATCAGCTGATTTGTCACATCACATCGTTGTAAAAATGGGCTATTCCTATATAATAATTGTATTGACTTGTCAAATCACGAAACACGACTTTTTATGCTTTTCGCTAAACAATAAAGACTTAAAAACATCTATAAATTGAGGAGGATGTCCCTTAGAATTTTACACACATCAAAGGTTTTTCAATTACTACAAACAAAAATGAATAACTTTTTAAACGTCTTTGACGATTCATCTTCTTCGCATGAAGAAGAAAGAAACACGTGGTTCGGGCCGCAACATCGAGTTTAAAAGACGAAACTCAAGGTACGGCTCGAGATAGAATTATAGGGCACAATCGATATCGTTTAATCGAAATAGCGGCCATTCCCTATTAAGTTAAATGATTACTTTGTTTAGAATCCAGCCATTTACAAAACATTATATCGCTAGCTTACTTAAGCTACTGCTTTCGAATTTTACATACGCCCAACAAAGACAATGATTATTTCGCAGTAAAGAAGAAATGCTACTAACACAATAGGTTTATCCAAGGAGCAAAAAATGATCTACGACTTCGCATGCTCGCATACCCAGATGTCTAAGGACCCACTGACGAGTATGTCGTAATCGAGAGACCACAACCATCGAAAGGTGTCAAACGACCACCAGGGTGGTAGAAATTTTTGGGCCTAAATATCTCAGATCCCCAAATGTATCGACATCTTCGTTGTTACCAAAGCAATCAACGTGGCTTCCGAATGTCGGGCGCTTCAACTATGTATCATGGAAAACCGCCCGCCAAAGATATCACTAATGTATACCGCCATGTCCACCGACCGACTATTGTGCTCGAAGTCGTCACCTCCTACGACTTGTGGATATGGCATGCTTTTTTTGGCATGCCCGGATCTAACAATGATATTAATGTACTCCGACGCTCCAATCTATTTTTCTAACTTCATGAAGGATGTGGCCCTTCTCGTAAAATTATTATACCATAACGGGCAAATCATTACAATATGGGATACTATCTCGCAGATCAGATATATCCAAAATGGGCAACAATTGTACAATCAATTTCGCATTCTCAAGAGTTGGCTCATGAATTCTTTGCAAAAAACACGAGTTATGTAGTACGATGCGTAACTAGCACTGGGTGCTTCGTTTGCTTTTACTATCGCTCGAGGACCAATGATTCTAGCATCATGATTTGACTTTATCATGAAAGCGCAGTATTATATTACACAACATGATAATCGAGATGAGCGTTGATGACAATGGACTCTGTTGCAATAATTCTTCTAGCAATGACGACTATTTAATTATTTAGAACCGACGGCCCGCTTGAAGTATCAGCGCAGGCCCGATACCCTTTGATCATTTTATGGCTAGCAACCGCGCCATTCGAGATTCGAACACCCACTATGCCCTCCGCCACGACATCATTGCACATCTATGGACGCTACACGGACAAGGCGTTATCGAGTGAATTCCGCTTTTATTTGATATTATGTTTCGCTTCCGTCATGTTATGTTATGTTTTTAATGAAAATTTAAGTTAGTTTATTTTAATCATTTATTTACTACTAAAATGACATAGATAATTTGAATATTTCATTTAAGTAGACAAAATTGAAATTACATTGAAAATAAACAAATAAGTAATCGTTTATACATTAAAGTTGAGCTACTCGCATTCTTTCATCGCTTTGTCATAATCGCATGCTTACGTAGTTGATAATAGTGTTGTTGTTCTATGAACATACGTGAGAGTTCTTTCCATAATGGCATCATCTACGATCATCCGTAACCCATTCTGCTTCTTCCCGCATCCCATTCAAGACGCCTTAGCAATGTCTAGTCGCATCCGCCCTCCGTGCTTGCCCTTCCTCAGAATTGAAACTTTTTGCTCCTCATAAAATTCCTTCTTCTCACTCGCTAAGATAATTCACTTAATCAGACCAAATAGAATTACTTAGTATCTCATTGACTCGCCTTACTTTTACACTCGCTTTAGCCGCTCTTCCTGGGGTCTCTTCTCGAGAGCTAACTGTCATTGCTATATGGATCTTGATCCGAGTCAAGAGATACAGTGTACCATGAGTTCCTCATAAACAGGGAGCGTCAGGTTGCTTATGTATAATCATCCACTTATCACAAGATTTAAGCACCTCCCAACAATGACCATAAATCCACGTACTCCCTAACATCTCGCTTGAAACATATTCATAGTCGTGACACCGCGCAAAAAATAAAATTAGAATAAATAAAATTTCATTAAAATATTTGTTGTAGAAAATTATAACAATAGATAATTGACCTCGCTTCTGATGTTCAGCCTCCACTTTCATGCCTATTTGCGATCTGTGCTAGTATCCCACGCCATTTTGTACAATAATGTCGGATTCTATCCCATCGATTTTGTACAATACATAAAGTCCATGGTGGGTCAACTCCAACATTGGTCTCTAAAAACTTGGCCATCACTCGATTCCTAAACTTTGACATCGGTTGCCCAATACCGATCACCGGATCTTGGGTTATGGTCATCCAAGATATGCACAGTGTCATGTCTTCCTCATTTAAGAAAGATTTTCCCCGCCTACCCCATATTGGAGGAGATGCCATTTTCTGGCTACAAAATCAAACTTAAATTAAGTATGAATAACCCAAGATGGAAAATTAATAAAACAAATTATTTAAATAGTTAATGGAATATTCAATGAAAGATATGTATGTTAATGGCAATAAAATAAATTAATTTATATCAAGTAAAACATTTATATTTAAATTTGTATTTTAAATTATTCACAAAAATATGTATTTTTTGTTTTTTTTTCATTTATTAATCTTTATTTACGAGTAATATTATAAATTGGTGCATAATTAGAAGTTGATAAAATGTTTGTAGGCTATTTATTTGGAAAATGGGCTCGGGTCAAACTGTTGCTATTATTTTCTTGGTACCAAAACGACGCCGTTGCTCGCACTATTCGACGTCGCTTGGCTCGAGAATTATTTTTTTGAAATTTAACGACAATGTTTTGATTAAAACTCGGTCCTGAAACAAATATTGCTTTGGAGTTAAATTTTCAGGCACCCGCAACGTACGTCGTTTCTGTTGCTGATTGTCGCTTCAAACGGCCACTGCGACCGCCTTTGTCCAAACGACGCCATTTTGTTATGGTATTTAAAAATATAGGGTCGAAACGACATCATATCTCCTGTGAGACAAACGACGTTGCTTCGCCAACCCCATGCCCAAATAGAGGCTCCATGCTCACGCTCCAACAGACCCGGGAGGGGGGAGACAAGGCTGGCCCCACCGCCGCCGCTCGATCAAGAGCTCATGATTTTGGAGCTAGCAAATGGGCGGCCGGTGGATCGGGGATTTGGACCAACAAGTGAGCTTTATGTTAACGCTGGGACGCATGATATGGATTCCATAACGGCTGACCGCGGCTTAATTACAGACGTCATGACAAATATTTCCACGACGATTTAATTAAGGTTAGCTTTCCTCCTCTTCTATATTTAGCTTTGAATCGTTTCTTGAGATTTTCCTCAGATTACCCAAATCTCGATATGGAAATCGTTTCCGTTTTTCTCTATTTATTGAAATTTGTTTCAGTTGTTGGGATTTCAAAATGGTTCACGGGTGTGCTTGCAATGTCAGGGGAATCTCGCTCGAGAAATGTTTTTCCGCTTTTGGTTCGGGCTTTTTTACCATGCTCCAACCGATATAAAACGAGGTAGGAATGGTTTTTCCATCGTTTTATTTGATGAACAAAGGATCAACTATATTTGCCCACATTTAGCTGATCATTGTTCATCATCCATACTTTTGTTTCCTTTGCCATTCATCATTGAGCCGGGTTTTTTCCTTCAAAGATCTATATTTAGCTTTTGCTCTTGCCGCTTTCTCCACTAATCGAGTTGCTCTATTAGAAAAAACTCGTGAGTCGAAGTTATCATAGCATAACTTCAATGGCCTCTCAATGGAATCAAAGACTCTAGGCCAAAAATGAAACTTGCCAAACACCATGCAACTTAGCTTCAAACAAGATACAATTCTACTTCCATAGTGGAAGTAGCAATCAATGTCTACTTCATGCTTCTCTAAGACACGGCCCCACTGGCTAGCATAAATACATAACCTGAAGTGGACTTTCTAGAGTCCAAGCAGCTATGAAATTAGTGCCATAGTAGCCAATCACTTCCAAGTTATCGGTTTGTTTATACATCAGCACGTAGTTCTTCAGAGACTTTAAAGGTATCTCATGACCTTTGTAGCTTTCCTGGTCAATACCGGATTACTCGATATCTCGCTAATACTCCAACATCATATGTAATGTTAGGTTCGTGCACACCTGAGTTATTACATAAGGCTTCCTCCGGCTGAAGCATATGGAATGTTCTTCATTAGTTCCCGCTCAAAACGTCGCATCGGGTCCGCCGTTACAATGGGTGTCGTCTAATGAACAATCGTCCATCTAAAATCTCACTCATATCGTTGGTAATGATCTGAGATAAAACCCTAGAATGTCTCAAGATCCTTCTGGATGGATCTTAATGCTAATGGCATAAGATGCCTTACTCATATCCTTCATATCAAAGTTCTTTGAGAGGAACGTTTCACCTCACATAGTAACCCCCTTATTATTTGTTTCAAAGAAAATATCATCCAATGTATAAAACAAGAAAATATATCTTACCCCATGAACCTTCTGGTATATACAATGATCCATGACATTCTCTTCAAAACCGAATGAAGTTGACCTTATGGAACTTCAAATACCATTGACAAGACGCTTGTTTTAAACCATGAATGGATTAATTAAGTTTGCATACCAAATAATCACCAACACTCAAGGAGAATCCTTCAGGTTGTTTCATGTAAACCTCTTCCTCTAGCTCACCATTGAGGAAAGCCGTTTTCACATCCTTCTGATGTAGCTCTAAGTCAAAATGAGATTCTAATGGCATAATAACCTGAAGAGAATCTTTCCTTGATACAAGAGAAAAGGTCTCTGTGTAGTCGATTCCTTCTCTTTGATTGAACCCTTTAGCCACGAGTCTTGCTTTATGTCTCTCAATGTTGTCCTGTGAGTCTTTCTTTGTCTTAAAGACCCACTTGCGCTAGCGGTTTTTACACCATAAAAATGACTCGTGAGGTCCTAAGCTCGATTAGATGCCATAGAGTCAATTTCATCTTTCATGGCTTGTGAAAAGGTTTCAAATCATGTTCGGCTCCAATATTTATGATCGATTCTTGCCAGTAGAAGCCATGTCGCTAGGAATAGCGAATTTCTAACCACTAGTAGATCTCCTTAATGTTGTTTCTTCATGGGAACGGATTGTTCAACCAAAATGCTTTCGATTAGTTTGTTCAATGTTTTGTTGTTCCTCGATAAAGCAATCTATAGGTTCAAAAGTTTGTGGATTCTTGATGACTGGTTTTCTTATACCAGTTTCTACCTCATGGGTATGTATGATAGTCAGTCAATGATTTGAATTAGAGGTCTTACCTTGATAGTGATCTCTTTTAGACAATATGTCATAAAATTGACCACTCCCACCGATAACGTCATTCTCAGAAACTTGGCTTTTTTTACTTCACAATCCAGTGGTGTGAGAAGGACGATAGATCTCTGACCCTTGGATTTTTAGCATATCTAATGAAATGCCCACTAATGGTCCTTGGGTCTAGTTTCTTTTCTTGTGGATTATAAATTTTTACTTCAAATAGGCATCCCCATAAATGTATATGTTGCAAGCTGAGTTTTGAACCTATGAATAACTCAAATGGCGTCTTTTGGAAAGCTTTAGTTGGAACTTGGAGTTATTATATACGGTAACCTCTTTAGTGCCTCAATCCGGGAATTGAGGAAGATTAATGTTACTCCGCATACTCCTTACCATGTCCATTAAGGTTCGGTTTCTTCTTTCCGGCACAACATTCTATTCCGGAGAACCAAGCATGGTGTATCAAGCAACAATTCCATGCTCTTGAATAAACCTAGTAAATGGAGCTGGTTCTTGCCCATTCTCAGTGTACCTACCATAGTACTCTTCCACCTCGATCTAACCTCACTATCTTTATTTGCTTCTCGCATTTTCTTTACATCGGCCTTGAATACCTTAAAGGCTTCCAGCACTTCGTCCTTAGAATGATGCATGTATGTAATGTGAGTTGTCATTAATGAAGGTGATGAAGTATTTCAGATCATTCCCATCCATATTAGGACAACAAATGTCTGTATGTATGATTTCTGACAAATGTTTACTCCTTGTTGCACCCTTTTTTGACTTGTTGGTTTGCTTTCCCTTAATGCAATCCAAACATGTCTCAAAGTATGTAAAGTCTAAGGCATTGAGTATGTAACACCCTGAATTAGACCCTAGTAGTTTTATTATAGTTTAGTAGTAAAAGAAAAGTAAAATTGGTATTTTTCTAGAATTTAAGTGCTAAAAGTGAAAAATGATAAAGTCGGGATTAATACAAAAGCCAAGGTTAAAATGGTAATTTATAAAATGAGGACCCAAGGGTCATAACATAAGAATATTGTATGCTATTGTAGGAATTTAGATAAGTTGAATTGAAAATTGATGGGAGATGAAGGACCCAAATTTAAGGGGTTAAGTTTAAACCAAAAAAACAGGATAAGGCGAAACATGGCCTTAAGATAAGACAAAAAATATCTCTTTTTGGTATGGGAAGGTTAGGGCATTATGGTGGGAGAGGAGAAAGAGAGAAGAGAAGAAGAGAAGAAGAAGAAGGAAGAAGGAAGAAGGAAGAAGGGAAGAAGAAGAAAATCTAGGTATGGAATTCATGTTTGGAACATCTTTTTTGTTTGGAATATCTCTTTTAGTTTGAAACTCTTGTATTTGTTAGCATGAAACCTATTTGTATGGATTTTTTGGTTAGGAAACTACCCTAACTCTTTCTTTGTTTATGTTTGGGTTAGGAAAACCCTAACTCCTCAATACATGTGTATTTTGGTTGGTTCAAGTTAGTTTTGTGGTTGGTTTTGTTTTGGTTGGAAGATTTTCGGTGAAAATTGCCAGAATTGGCCATTTCTATAGAAATCGCAGAGTGATCGTCTTGAAAGTTGATGTGATACTCAATGTGGTTTCGCCTAAGGATGTTGATCATAGATACTAAAGGTTAAATCTTAGGTACTTCAGATGGTAGTCGAGTGGATGTTAAGTCGTGCGAAAGTTGAGTACCGGTACTGAAGTGATTTAAGGTCGAAGGATCTTTGATACCCGATCTTGCGAAGTTAGTCTGGAGTCTTGAAAGTTGAATATCGATCTTGAAGGTGGTACTAATCTTGAAGGTGAGTCTGGTGCTGAAAGTTGGACACTAATCTTGAAGGTGAATTTTTGTCTTGAAAGTTGAGTACTAATTGCTAAAGGTGGTACATCTTGCCCGAAAGTTGAGTGGTATTGAAAAATTGATCTTAGATATTGAAAGTTGAATGCCGTCTTGAAGGTGAGTCTAGGATTGAAAGTTGAATCTTTAGTGCTTGAAAGTTGATCTCTGATCTGCGAAGTTAGTCACACGTCTTGAAAGAGTAATCTTGTCTTTGAAAGTTTGAATCTTAGGTATTGGAAGTTAATGCAGATCTTGGGAAGTTGGTACGATACTAGAAGTTAGTACCGGTGCGAGTTGAGTACCAGTACTCAAAGTTATTTAAGGTCACAGTACACGTCCTCACAAATCTTTGTTTTGTTATGCTCTTCAGTTAATCTATGACCATCCATTGGATTAATGAGGATCCTAATAAGTGAATGAAAGGGTCCATGCATGTATACAAGTGTATGTAAATTTGCTCTGAACCTCGCTGCCTCGACGAAGCTTCGCTTCGTCTCGGTGTTCCTGTCATTGAGAAAACATTGTTTCTTGCCCTTATTTGCTAACGTGATTAAGAATAAAATAACAAGCTCGGAAACACATAATTGTATGCCTATCAGAGACCAGATAGTGAATGAATAGGCACGTCTGTTTAGTGTGATGGCACTCTTACATTATGCTACGACACCTCTGTTACGTGGGCAAGCACGTCTCTATTCAGTGCTTCGACACTCCTACTAGTGCTATGACACTTCTGTTACGTGGACAGGCACGTCTCTGATCAATGCTACGACAATCCTACTTAGTGTGCGACATACGACTACGTGGGTAGGCCGCAGTATTTTGCTTCGGCACCTTTGTTCAGTATTGTACAGTACCTTCGGGTACCTATTGTGCTGCGTCCCTCTCATTCATTGTCATTGGTCTATACAGACAAACATTTATATGGTAAGAATATGAATAATGAACAATAAGAAAGCATAAGTAATCAGTTTTCCTCTGTCTGTAATGTACCTATGGGTACCTTCTGTACAAGATCTCTGTTTTGAACTTCTACGGGAGATATGAAATTTCGTTATAAGAATTATGTTATATGAAAACTTTGTTATAGAATTCTGTCATATGTAAACTCTGACGTTTTCAGTATGTTATATGTATCCTGTAACTGTGGACCACTTCAAGTGGTCATATATGTTATCATTTCCCCTTTAATTTATAAACAGCGAGGATATTTCATCGGGCATGGAGTCTTGAGGACATCAGGGGTATTCCACATTTTCGGGGGCCCGACCGCAGTGACAAGATCCACCTGAAGTGGGTCTTTGACTCTATTTTGTAATGTAAATGTAAAAGTTTTGTAATAGTGGAATTTGTTTATGTACAAGTAAATGGGACTCAGGAATATGTACATGACAGTTTAAACACCACTACGGTGGTAGTACTAGAAGTTTTATTTCCTTATGAAATTGGCCCACCAATGTTAGAAAAGCAGGTTAAAGAGTCCCAGCCCCGTGTTGCGCCCCCTCTCTTCGCCTAGCGGTAGGGGCGTGATAGAGTACCCCTTCATTCACTAATCTTTTAATTCTGTGAATGGAGATGTGTTGTAACACCCCAAATTATACCCTGACAATTTATAACATGTTTTTGGGTATAATAAAAATAGCGATATATTTTAAAAATAAAATAATGCTAAAAATAAAATTTCGAAAACCCGGAATTTATTCGAGAGACAGAGTCAATTGGTCATTCACCAATTTAGGACCCAAGGTAAATCCTTTAAGAAGATTATATGCCAAAATGAAATAATGGGGAAATTGAAGTGCAAATACTAAGAGTGGGAGGACTTATGTGCAAATAAAAGGGAAATGAAGTATAAAAGGAGGGGAGACCAAAAAATATCTCATTTTTGGTCTCAAGAAAACTCATACGAGTTGGGAGAGAAAGGAAGAGGAGAAAGAAAAGAAGAAGAAAGAAGAAGAAAGAAGAAGAAGAGACGAAAAGGTATGGAACTAAGTAAAGGAATTTTCCACTACTTGGAATAAAAAGCCATGTAATGGCATAGAGTTGTTCGGGGCAGAAATAGGCGTGTGATTCAGTCCCAGATTTTTGGGATGAGATATTAGAAATTTTAGGGTATTTGGATTAAAATGGAGTCCCAAACTGTATTGAAGGATATAAATTAGATAAAGAATAAGAATATATATGAATATATGATATGATATGAATAGATGAATAATATGAATATAGGAATATATGAAATCAATATATGATAGAAATACATGAGATTAGGAAGTATACGATTAGACAACACATGCTAGAAATGCACAAATGATAGGAAAATAGTTACATGTATGGAAAGTATGGAATTAGTATGGTTTTATGCCGTGTTTTTGGCGTGTTTTGTTCTGTGTTTATGGCATGTTTTGTGGTCTCAATTGGAAGGATATTGTGGGTAGGTGGACAGAAATTTAGTGCAGGATGGTTTGGGTAAAAAATTAGCGTATCTTAGGAGTGCCAGGAGCTCTCGGCATGCGGTCGTGGAAACCCATGCTATTGCGTGGCTGGGCTCAAATTTTCAACCCTCGGGTACGCAATTGCGTGGGTTTCCACGCAATTGCGTAGCCCCTACATCCTGGTCTGTTGCGTGGGTTTCACGCAGTGCGTAACCTACAATTTAAAGCATCAAACTTCGGATGGCCATAACTTCTTCGTCCGAACTCCGTTTTGGGTGTTCTTGGACTCTATGGAAAGCCCATTGAGTCAAGATTACAACCATATACCTTTATATGACAGTAGGTGAACATAACCCCGCTGAAATCTAGGTTTTTCTAGAGCTACTGGCCGGCTATGATTGGCTAGTCATGTGTGACCTCCAACTTCGGACGGTCATAACTTTTTCTTCCGAACTCCGTTGTGGATGTTCTTAGACTCTATGGAAAGCCCTTTGAGTCTAGAATTCATCCATATATAGATTGATATTTGAATGATAGTAAATAGTTCATAAGAATACATGATAACCATAGTTATTCCTACATATAATGAAATAGGAAAAATGCAAAGATTCGAATAAATGAT
Organism: Tetrastigma voinierianum; assembly: GCA_016808115.1. Lineage (NCBI taxonomy): Eukaryota > Viridiplantae > Streptophyta > Magnoliopsida > Vitales > Vitaceae > Tetrastigma > Tetrastigma voinierianum. The sequence continues at coordinate 81,418 of JAEQBH010006760.1, forward strand.
TGTACATATCGCATATGATTACTGGATGACCATAATTATTTGGAAATATGAGATGTGTATAGAACCTAAAATACACATGGATTGTCTACTTAGAACTTGGTAGAGGGATAGATAGGCATGTCTATAGGGACACATGATGAATACACAATTGAGTGATAATTATAACGGAATCTAACACATTTAAATCACAATGTACTCACATTTGGCATAAGAACAAGTACTTCTAATCTCTTATGTGTTTTTAGATTTGTGCAGGTCTTTCAGGTTTAAAACGTAAGTGCACAAGGATGTAAGCTCGGGAAGCCAATATGAAGCAATGTGGATGTGGGTGAGAGAGTGATGAAGTTTCGGGAACCCAGTAGAAATGAGAAAGCACCAGGAAGGTTAAAGTCTGGGGTAGAACTTCAAGTCTGGTAGAACTTCTTGGAAATTTAGCGTGGACAAGTCTTAGGTAGAACTTCAAGTCCCTGCGGTAGAGACTTCTAACTAGAAAATTAGCGATAAGCAAGTCTGGGGTAGAACTTAAAGTCTACGGGTAGAACTTTATGGAACTTCTTGGGAATTGTCAGAATTCAATCAGGACGTGAGGGCACTTTAAATGCTTGAACAAAATGGGAGAAAATCACTTTGGAGGGGGCTATAAAAGGAGGAGGACACAAGTATTAGAGGATCTTTTTGGAGTCTTTTTAGTTTTCTCTTGAGTTTTGAGTTCTTCACTTCTAGGGTTAGGTTTTAGAGTTTTCTCAATTTTGAGTGGTACCTTGTAGATCGGATTTGAGATTTCCATTCTTTTAGAAGTTTTGGATTCAAGAGTTTGTAATCTTTCAGCATAAATATTTATTTTGCTTTAAATCTTAGCATTCCATATTCTTCATTCTCAGTTTTACAAGTTAATTCCGATTTCTTCAAGGTACTGTTTTTATGATTAATTGTTCCTCAACTTTAATTGTTCATATAAATTTTATGGAGTTCTAAACCCCTACTGCTGGGATCATACGGGGGAAACTCACCCTGATCAAGGTAAAGTCCCTCAATTCCTCTCTTGATTTTCGTGGATTATTGTAATTATGATCACTTGTGTAAAAACTGAAATCTTGGTTGAATGAATTCTTGACAACGTGTTAGAGATATTCCGATTTTACGTTGGTACTTGCGAATCATAATGCCAACTAAGGGTTTCATTTTAATTGAGAACAAGTGTTTGAAGTATTACTTGATCATCTTTATTTTCCAAAAGCATTTAAAGATAAATCCTCCATCGAATACCATTTATCAATGGTTCCTAGATGAGTTTATAAAATAAGAGGTGGGACTTACCTGATCAGAAGTGAGTGGAACCCTAAAAATCCCAGTAATTGTCTTTCTATTTAAAACATTCAAACCAATCAACCATTCAATCAAACAACACAACACTACAGTTTTCTTTAAATCATACTTTTAGTGGAGAATAGCTCCTATTGATCAATAGAATCAGACCACTCCTGTGGAGATGACACAGTAGTTCCCACGGTATTACGATGTAGGCAGTATAATTCCCTACGCTTGGGAATAGAGATTAGGCATACCTAATGGAGACGAAGCAACCACAGTTCTTTGCTGACATAAGAGTTTACAAGATGCTCCAGGCCCTAGTTTGGGTCGATGACATAGATCCCATTTGGATCATTACATGGCATAGGTCACTGTCTCGTACAGTGATGATACCTTCGAGTATATACGCCCCATTTGGGTCACATATTATATGGCATAGGTCACTGTCTTGTATAGTGATGATACCTTCGGGTATACACAGATAGAGATCACGGTCTCGTACAGTGATAGTACCTTTGAGTACATACTGAGTTATTTCCGTATCCTTCTAGGTGATACTGGACAATAAACCTAAACATGCACATGAAAGCTATAGAATATATAAAATGATATGAGAAGCATAACACTGCTATGTAATGATAGTATGACAAGTATACAAGTACAAGAAGTAAAGTGTCAATGACACGAAATGTATATGATAGATAAAGTATATGAAAAGAATATGAAAGTACCGTATATGAAAAGCATAATAAATGAAAATCATAGGAAAGTATAGTACATGAAAATTTCAAGATGAAAATATAGGGAAGTACAAGAATATAGATGAAAGTATATGACAAAATACACAAGTACATGAAATCACATTGTTACTGAATGACAAACATGACGAGATTCCCTCTCGAATCTGTCGTGAATGACAATTCTATAGTCAAAGTGAATCATATCGTTAAATGTGAAATCACATTGCTCTTTTGAATGACAAAAGCTGAGGCCGAGACCTCTGGATCTATGGTAGAATGTCAATTCTATAGTCAAAGTGACTCATACTATTAAATGTGAAAGCACATTACTACTGAATGACAAACAAGACAAGATTCCCTCTCGAATCTATCGTGAATGTCAATTCTATAGTAAAAGTGAATCATACCGTTAAATGTGAAATCACATGGCTACTGAATGACAAACAGGACGAGGTTCCCTCTCAAATCTATCATGAATGCCACTTCTATAGTCAGAGTGAAAATACAAATGCAAAGTATATGATAATACAAGATCGTATAAGAAAGTATATGATAGTACACGAAAAGTATATGAACAATTACAGTACATAAAAGAGAAAGTAATATGAAAAGTATAACAGGAAACTAGTATATGAACACATTACATGAACAGTACATGATAACAATACATGAAAATAGAACATAACAAATGGTATAGTATATAACCATGAAAGTAATATATATGTATACGACTATGACATGCACAGAATAGGACATGTAATATGAACCATTAGAAAGATAATAGATCCAAATGATAAGTACTAGAATAGAAATAAATTATAATAGAAAGCTTACATGTCAAACGTCACATGATAGAAGCATATGTTATATGAAAATGATAAGATAAATTATTATTTGTTGAGGCGATCATAGTTATTGTGATCATCCACTGTATATGTTTCCTACTAAGCGTAAAGCGCTGCGGAGTTTTAATGTCAGGTGTGAAGTCTGAAGCGAAGACAAGGATAGGGACGGGACATCCCACATGTGGTAGGCCATTTCGAGAGATAGGTGCTCAACCCGAGCGCCACGCGTCTGTATTTTGGAATAGGTATAAGCTTTGTATATTGAGAAGTAATGGACTCGGTGTATAGAACATGAATACCCACTATGGTGGTATGTATAATGTATATATAAAAAGAATTTTTGTTGTCTGAAATTGTGCATATGAATGAAGCGGTCTGGTGTCAGCTACGAGAAAAAGATTAAGAGTCCAGTCAGTGTGACACCCTCGCTTGACACCCCGTACAGTGGGTTAGGGCGTCACATATGACCTATTACTGGTGCCATAATAGGATGATTCTTCATTCATAACATTCCCTTTTAATTCAGTTAAACTTAATGAGTTATAAACATTATTATCTTACAAAGTATATTTTCCAATGAGACCATCGTCTAGAAAGTACCTGATCCTAATAACTTCTTATTTATTAAAAATTAAAACCATTATCAGAAAAGTTCTGGGAGATTCCAAGAGGTACAAGAGCCAATACTAAATTAAGTGCCTAAAACTAGGAACATGGGATAGAAGTCATGGACTCACTATTCAGGAATCCACCTAAGGAAAGAAAGCAAGAGATATACTTCACCACGAGAATCCACCAGGGATAATAAGCAACAAACTCTTCTACTCAAGGAATACACCCAAGAGATAAGAGAGAACTCTTAAAAAGAGAAATTTGAAAATATTATTAAGCTTTGAATACATAATGAAAAGAGTACATTAGGGGGGTATATATAGGTCACATACTTTCTAAATCAAATAAAGCAACTCATACTTTGACTAGGAAAACAAAACTTTCTAAATTGAATAAAGCAACTCCTACTTTGACTAGGAAAAAAAAAATTTATAAATTGAATAAAGCAACTCCTAAATTAGAAACATGACTCCAAATCGAACTATAATTTAGAAAATATAAAAAAAAAATCCAATGATTGATTTATTCAAACTCTTCTTCAAGCCTTGATCACGTGCTTAACTCCTTTCAAGTCTTAATTGAAGTCAAAAATTCCATTTTGATGATCCTACAACTTTGCAACCTTCTAAATTTGAATCTTCCATAATCAAGGTTGAATTTTCATTGATTGTTGTAGATGCTCTTGCATTAATCCCCCATAATTTGAAGAAAAGACTTGCCCTCAAGTCTTCACTATGATAAGGCCGTAAATACTTGGCATTGAATGTAGGTAGGACATTCTTCTTAATAATCTTGAAAGGGCCATCTATGTGAACAATTTAGAATGCTTTAACATAAACCTCTCTTTCCTCATGTAGCCACACATCCAGCCTCGAGTCGAATCTGACCTTTGATAACTTTCATTTTCTTGATCTTCGTATTTCTCAGCTCTTTGCATTATGTTGAACCTTACTTCGTCATGAATCAAAAGGTTATTAATAGCAACTGTGACACACATTCTCAAAAATCCATCATTTTATTCCAACATGGGTGAGAACCGTATAAAGAACTTTTACTCTCTCCGAGGAGTAGAAAAGCCCTACGTCGAAGCAAATCACCAACAACATTTAAGCTCTTCTGCTCCTTAGAAATGGGTTATGAATCTTTAGCCTATTAGGAAAAACCAAACTTGGTATGAGGTCTATTTGATGTTGAATATCTCTCATAGGTGGCAAACCATGTGGTATTTCCTCAAGCATAACATCAACCAATTTCTCTAGAATTAGTTTCACTTCTTATAGGATTTCCTTTTCACTTTCAGTTTCCTCAACAACAACCAAAGGCATCACATCTAAACCATCTTTGATTTCGAAATCAAAATTTGACAATAGTGAAATCTTTTTATCTTCTTGGACATGGTTAGATTTGAGTACTTCTTTGGCGTCAACAAGTTTGGCAATAGTAGACCCTTCTCATCTTCTTAGGCGTGGTTAGATTCGACTACTTCTTCAACATCTTCTTCCTAGGCCCCATCTTCCTCGATTAGAGACGATCACTTTTGGACTGGGACCTTTAGAATCAACAAGCCCCAATCTTTGGCGCCAGAAACACCTCTTCCAGTTGAGAGGCGATTATTATTATGAGGTTATGCTCTTCACTTTTTACTTGAGGTGTGAGTTTTTACTACCATTAGTATTCCAATAAGTCAAACCCTTGGCAAACCCTTTCTTTAGCCACATTCTTAGTTGTAAGTGAGCTTCCACCACTTGTTTAGAGCACCGACCTTCAAAGTAGTTGTCACACCATGAAGAGTGTTATATGGCTGCATAAAAATAACTCAGCAATATTGAACCTCAAACTAACAAGGTAGCAAGCTATGACTTGTTCCTAAGACTCTTGCAAGTCTCCATTGATTATCAAGTTTTCAAACATAGCCGAATACTCCTCCACACTCAAATCTTGTTGCCTAAAATTTTGAATTTTGTGGTAGATGTCTTGAAGATAGTTAGTGGGAAAGTACCTCATTTTTAGCTCTTTCTTCATATTTTCCAAGGATTTCAATATTCAGCACACCATCTCTTTCATTGTCTCTTCAAGTTTTCCACGAGTAAAGCATTCTTGCACATCTTGATAGCCGCGGCTTCACCTTTTTATGCTCGAGGGAAGTGCGTAATACTCAAAGACATGCTCCACCATATTAAGCCAATCCAAAAATTCACCAGCGTCTATTCTTCCATCAAATGTTGAAATATCAAATTTTAGATTGAATCTCAAGCCCTCATCATTACCACGCCTCTTATAGTAACCATCATACCATAGTAGTCATCATACCTCCCATGATAATCATAGTCTCATGCATGCCTATCTTTGGGCTTCTTGTGATCCAAGAAACAATATTGAAGTTGACTAGGCTACAAAGTCTCTTCATCAAAAACATCTTTTTCCACCTTGATCTTGTATTTGCCTATACCTTCCATTATGTTCTCCATAGACATAGGATCCTCATAAAGTTTCAAACGTTGTTGTAGATGTTGAACCTTGATATGAAGATCGATAATAGTTTTACGCTTTTTGGTTTGTGAACGACTCGAGCCGTGATTACAACTCTTGTCTTTAGCACCCGATGATATTTTTAGCATTTGATCAACCATCAAACGATAAGCTCTGATACCACTTTGATACAAGGATGGGACTATGATGGAGGATCTAACGTTTGGGTAAGTTGGGGATGAGTTTGTGGTAGTTTAGAGGTATAGGATGTAACTTTGAAGGGTAAGTAAAAAGTCTGGTTCTAAAGGTTATATGGCTTATTTGAGGTTTATTTATCATGGAATTAAGGTTTAAAATGAAGGATTTTAGGTTTGGGTTTGATTTGAAGCAAAACAACCTTGTTTTGAGCAAGCTTGCGATTTTCAGGTTTTCTAAGGTAGGCTATAGCTATGCATGAATTTGGGGTTTGTCTAGGTTAAAACAAAGTATTTGGAAATGTTTTTGAAGTATGAAACCTGATTTGGAAAGTTTTTTGTTGTGGTTGGAGAATGTGATTTGGAAAGTTAAAAAGAGGATGATGGGATGAGTTGAGGTTGTAGGAGAATAGATACTTCACCACCCAGAATCCACAGGATAAAGCGCAGAACATACCTCAAGGAAATCCATCCAGAGATAGAACAAAATATATACTTAGCCACCTAAGGAATCTACCCAGGTATGAAGCAACGAGAAGCAAGTACCGCAAAGAGAAAAATCCTACCAAAAAGATAAGAGAACAAGTGAGAACTCTTAAAATGAGAAAACTTAAAAATGTTATTAAACTTTGAATTTATAATGAAAAGAGTACATTATGGGGGTATATATAGGCTCCATACTTTCTAAATCAAATAAAGCAACTCCTACTTTAATTAGGAAAACAAAACTTTCTAAATTGAATAAAACAACTCATACTTTGACTAGGAAAACAAAACTTTGTAAATTGAATAAAGCAGCTCCTACGTTAACTAGAATAACAAAACTTTCGAGAGAGAATAGTGTGTAGGCACTATCAAATGCATCGTCGTATGGAATATTAAATAAATGCGCTATAAGGTTAAAATCCATCGAGGTGTGGTAGGCGAAGCAAAACCTAGTTTTCTCATCATTACCTTAAATTGAATTTTTTTATATTAGGCTTTCTTGATTCGGTTAATTTAGTCATAATTCATTTATAGGACTAGATCGAATATTATCTAGATCATTAAGCTAGTATTGACATGCTTCTCTTAGTGGGACGATCTTGACTAGCCACTACACTTCACATGAACTCCATGGCGTATACTTGCGCCTGAGTGCGCATTTTTACCAATTTTTACATGCTCACTTTTAGCCTGTCAAGTTTTTGGCGCCGTTGCTGGGGAGAAGTTTAGTATTGATATTGACAACCGTACCATATATTGTACTTTGGATCTATTTTATTTTATTTAGTTCCTTTTACTTATTAATTATTTTTATTATTCTTCGTTTTAGGTATTGTGCCTTATTTCATCTATGCTATGACTTGGTCTTGACTTCATACTTGTGATTTCAGGAAAGCAATTAGTGTGCATGTAAAGCGAATCGCGTAGACCTTCGGTCGATCTAAGCCCGAGCGAACATTACATCGATTACACGGAGAAGCGCATTCAGCCCGATTTAAAATCATGCGAAATGAGAGGATGAAGGACGGTTTGCTAAGAAAGAATGAACCCGCAGGTGGATCGAGAATGGGCGAAATTATAGAATCGAGTCACTCGTCGTTTATGCATTTGATGTCAGCGCTATCTACTTGAGGTTAGCCTTACCACTACGAGTTGTTCGATCGGCTATCACGGCTGACCACCCATTCAAGCGAATAACTTTGGGCCCGAAGAGTAACTCTACAAATGCTCCCGCGATATACGGTTTCATGGGTTGCCTAGTGAGAATGCGAGATGCATCGATGAGTTTATTGAAGTCTCGACCGCGATCCCAGTATAATGGGGGTAACAAAGCTCTCGGATTAAATCTGTTTCCCCCTTGTCACTTAGCGATTGAGCTAAGCATTAGTTAACAACTGACCACCAGATTCATTACCTCATGGAATGACTTAGTGATAATTTGACCAAAAAATTTTCCCTTTCGCAAGGATCGCCTGGCATTTGGTCACGAGAGATCAACATTGAGACGATTCGAGGGGGGAGAGGCTTGGCTAGGGAGCACAGGAGAGATTTCATGAGCTCTTAGGGGAGATGCACATCATAGGTTAACTAGGTGGATTGCAAATTTTGCGTTTTATAATGGTTTAAACAATTCGGTAGAATGATGCATTGATGCCTTAGCGGGAGAGTGCCTTGATGAAAAGACTCTGATTAACATAAGGTCATCGGAGAATCTGGCTACTAATTTTAATCAGTGGCCTCGAGATAGATCAGCACCTAGGAAGTCCTTAGCGGAGCGAGACCTGAGGAAGTTCTCGGTAACGGCAAGCCATATGCACAGTTAACTAAGCGACTAAGCATGAGTATAATGAATCTGATTTAGAATGAATCCTGGGATTTACGTGAGTCTTGTTGAGGACAACACGAGTACTATCGTTGTCGATCGGGAGAATGATGATGAAGCGAAACACGGGTATGTGAATCAAACGGAATCAAATGATAGCAAAAGATAGTCTGGGTGTTGCATGTCGGAGGCAGTGTTAGAATCAGAACCATAATCAAGGCAGGTTGGAAGGAACGACTAGAATATTCGAGCAGCGGAACTATGGGTGGGGAGGGACAAGCTAGAATAAGTATTCTTACCTTGAAGCCATGACCACCGCTTTGAGAAGATAGTGGATTTGGAAGAAGCCTTAGCTTATATGATGACTTCCCATAGCACATTTATGAATGAGACGAAGGCCACATTCCAAAATCAGGCTCAGCAGTTACAAAACCAGAATCAAGGGGCCCAACTCATAAACTTGGAAGTGCAAATAGGCCAAATGGCCACATTGTTGATTGAGATGCAGCACGGATCATTACCTAGCAACTCAGAGGTGAACCTATGACACGAAGGTAATGAACATGTCACACATTAGTAGCGAGAATTAGCGATTACCGGGCATCCACTAGTGATAGGAAATTAGAAATTAAGTGATCGAATTTAGTAGGAATGGCAAGATAGAAGGGAATAACCCCAAGAAAAAGTCGTGGAAGAAAGCAGGAGGCTAAAGATCGACCCGACCTGGAACCCAGCCCACGTACGATTAGTACCCTCGATGCTTGAAGAATAATAAATTGGATAAGCAATTCACAAGGTTTATGGATGTGTCCAGCGCCTTATAAGCTGTTCCATTTGATGATGCGTTAGAGCAGATCTGATTATGTAAAATTCATGAAGGATATATTGTGAAAGAAGGCGCCGAATTTCGAGACAGTGAATCTCACCGAGGAATGTAATGCCATTCTTAAAAGGAAACTACCACAGAAGTTGAAAGACCCGAGGCGAGTTTTATTCCTTGTACTATTAGAGACTCTATCTCTTTGAGGCCTTATGTGACTTGGGGCTTGTACCATACCTCGTGCGTGCCGCGAGATAGGTCTTTGAAACATCCCGGGAGAGGGGGGGTGGGGGGTTTATAGACGTTCTAGTAAGGTAGACAAGTTTATATCTTCTAGGCATATTTCATCGTTACGGACATGGAAGATAAAGAAATACCCATATTGGGTAAACCATTTCATCTGCGAGAGTAATGATTGATGTCTGTGGGGAGAATTAAAATTGAGTCACGAGGAGGGCGGGTGGTTCAATGTCTTTAAGGGTGCAGTGGGGTACCAATGAAGTGACACATGCTTCATGATAGAGACCATGGAGGCTATATTGTCTAGCCAAAGTGGTCCCACGACCAACAGAGACTAATACGGTACATAATTGAATCGGAAAGAGCCCAGGAGAAGAATTCAGAAAGTATGAAATGGATGGACTCCTTCTGGCTAATAGAGAAGGAAATACTACAAACCCACAGGAGAGTGCTCAAACGTTAGTGCCATCAACCAAAACAACCACAGATGGAGCAAAAGCCACTACCCTGACCATTTGAGGCATGCTTATCTTGGTGACTCCACCTTACCGGTGATTATTTTAGCATCCCAATGACAACAAAAAGATAAGTTATTGAGGTACTCCGCGGATCACGGATGCTTGGCTGGTGATTTAGAGGGGATCGATCGCTACATGTGTATTCGTGGTCCTGGCATGAAGATGGTCATAAACTTTAGTGGAAGCCTGGAGAAATTTGAATCAACCATGAAAGAAGTAGTTCGCAGGAAGTACTGAAGTAATTTGAATGTCGGGTTATTTTTATTTATGGCGGTCGTGGGTGAGTTTGGTACAGGTTGTGCCTAAAAAGGTAGGAACAATAGTGATAAAGACAGAGAATAATATACTGCTACCTTCCATAACAGTCACAGGTTAGAGAATTTGCATTGATTATTGGAAATTAAATAAGGCTACCCGAAAAGACTATTTTCCACTGCCATTTCTAAATCAGTTGTTAGATAGGATGGTACAGGCATGAATATTACTATTTCTTAGATGGGTATTCGACTTCAATCGGATACGCTATAGCCCTAGAGAAGTCAAGAAGATGACATTCACTTGCCCTTACATGTTTTCGCATTTAGGCTGATGCCCTTTGGGTTGTGCAATGCACCAAGCACATTTCAGCGTTGTATGATGGTCATATTCTCAAATATGGTTGAAAAGACAATCGAGGTGTTCATGGATGACTTTTTGGTATTGGGGAACTCCTTTGACAATTGTCTGGAAAACCTAAGGTCGGTGTTTATTAGTTGTGAAGAGACCCGATCTTGTCTTTGAATTGGGAGAAGTGCCACTTTATGTCTGAAGGCATAGTACTTAGGCATGGTTTTCTGGAGAGGAATGAGGTCGAAATGAAAGCGGGTGAAGCGATAGAGAAACTACCTCCACCATCGTAGTAAAGGGCATAAGAAGCTTTTTAGGACACTTCAGTTTCTATAGGCAGTTCATAAAAGATTTTTCTCGGATTGCAAAGCCTTTTGTCAGTTTTCTAGTTCCAAGGGACACCATTTTGATTTTTGATGGCGAGTGTGTGTGCAAGCTTTTCAATCTGAAAGATAGATTGGTGTCGGGCCTTAGTTGTAGCACAGATTAGGACCTCAGTTTAAGCTAATGTACGTGCAGTGACTATATGATTGGGCTTGATCTTTGGGGCGAGAAAGAGAGGATATTCACAAGTTATTCACTATGCTGTACTTTGAATGATGCCAGTGAATTAGTACCACCCAGCTGAAAAAGAGCTATTAGCCATTGTTTTCGCCTTTGACAAATTTAGGCCTACTTGATTGCCTTGAGGTAATAGTGCACACTAACCCTTGACCATCAAGTATCTAATGACTAACGAGGATGTGAAACCTAGACTAATACGATTTGGGTGCTCTGTGCGAATTTAACCTAGAAATCAAGAACTGAAGAGAATAAGGCAGTTGCGGACCATACAGCCATGATTGGAAGGGCACAGAGGCAGTGATTAATGATGATTTCCCAGATGAGCAGCTCTTAGTAATTGAAGACACAAAACCCGTTCCATGGTTTGCCGACTATGTGAATTACTTAGTGGCCAAGGTTATCCCTCCCGATTTTAGCTTCCAGCAGAAGAAGAGGTTCTTTGCGCATTTGAAGCACTACTATTAGGAAGAACCTATTTTATACAAACATTGTGCGGATCAGTATTAGAGCGTGTGTAGAAGATGAAATAGAGCGGTATTTTGACTCCTTTGCCACACCTTATCATGTAGAGGGACACTTTAAAGGCAGGACCCGGGGGTAAAAGGTACTCCAGTCGAGGTTTCTATTGGCTGGCTTGTTCAAGGATGCGCACCAATTTGTATCTACCTGCGATAAGTGCTAGAGAATGGGCGGTATTTCCAAACAGGATTAACCACCCATGTGCACAATTCTAGAGGTTGAGCTATTTGACTTATGGGGGATGGACTTCATAGGTCCATTTCCCTCTTCATTCAGTAACTTGTATATTCTTCTTGTTGTGGACTACGTCTCCAAATGGGTAGAAGCAATACCATCATGCACTAATGATGCCAGTGTAGTAGTCAAGTTCCTTCGCAGCCACATATTTACACGGTTCGGCACTCCATGAGCATTGATCACAGATGGTGGTACTCATTTCTGCAATAAGCTGGTTGATAAGGTATTGGAAAAATATGGTGTGCAGCATCACACTTCACTTGCTTACCACCCGCAGGCAAATGGACAAGGCGAAGGGTGTGCGTCGGAGATAAAGTCCGATGCGGAGAGAAGAAAACAACCGGTGGATTCGGAAGGCTGGTTAAAGAAGATTGATGATGCACTTTGGGCATATAGGACAACATTTAAAACCACAAGTGGGTATGTCTCCGTCAGGCTGAGTCATGGGAAAGCATGCCATTTTCGGTGGAATTAGAACCGCAGGCTTATCTTTGGGCAACTAGGCTTAAGACATGGATGAGTATGGTAGTCGGAGCGGATCACTTTCTGATTGAGTGAATTAGACGAATTCCACAATGAGGCTTATGAGAATGCTCGAATCTAGAAGGAAAAGACGAAAGCTTGGCATGACAAACAAATTGTAAGGAAAGAGTTTGAGCTGGGTCAGCAAGTCTTGTTGTTTAATTCTAGGCTGAAACTCTTCCCTCGCAAGTTGAAGTCAAAATGGTCAGGCCCGTTCATAGTAGTTCAAGTATTCTCTTATGGAGGGGTTGAGATAATGCATCCAAAGAAGGGACAGTTCAAAGTCAATGCCCAGAGATTGAAACCCTATTTTAGAGGAGAATTCCATGCAGGAAGACAGGACACCATTCTAAGCACACACAGGCGGGGCGGTAAGAATTGTGGAAGGTCACTAACGGTTCGGTTATTTTTCCGGTCTCCATGCTATATACGTTGCGAGGGAATGTCGAAATTTATGACGTTAAACATATCACTTCTTAGGAGGCAACCCAAGTATTGTGAGATCCCCTCCTCCTTTGAACTTGCATTATTTTCGGTCTTTTTAATTGCTTTTCGGTACAATTTTCATTTTTGGGCTTCCTACTTTTGTTTTTTAATGTGTTTGTGAGTTTTTTTTTTTTCAAGGCTACTAAAGGGTGCAAGCACAATCTCTAAGGGTTGTGCATGTTCATTACAATGTGAGAGGGTAAAATTTGTGTTTTAAAAAGAAGAAAAACTGGGACCATACTTTTTGGTACGCCGTGGCGTAGTTCTCTATGCCACTACATACTTGATGCCCGCCACGGCGTAGAGGCCCTCTGTAGCGGCGTAAGCGGTCTGAAGTGCGAGGCCATATAAATGCCGTAGGTTGTTCATTTCCCTCCACACGGATTTGGCCACCACCACTCTCCTGCTTTCGATTTTTTTTTAGTGTTTACAGATCTCTAGCCGACATTAACCACCATGGCTCCCAGGAAGTCGATCCATGCAAAAAGGGAGTGATCTGGCTCCACCTCGATGGCGGCACCACCCCTTCAGGAAGATCCACACCGGTTCGTTTCAGAGGCGGCGATCTATCCACGAGAGTCATTTGTTCAATTGCTCGTTCATCCCGGAATGTGGTTTCCCAACCTTCAATGCATTCTTCAACTTCACTATCCAGAATCGCGGTTGGAAGATGCTCTATGCACACCTTATCCCTGGAGTAGCCCCGGTCGTGCGGGAGTTCCACTCCAATCTGCCTTTCAAGGTCGGCACCACCGTCTTCGTCCGGGGCAAGTGGGTTGAGTTTGGTGCCCAAGCCATCAACCTGGTCTACCCCCTACTAGATGATGATAGCACAGAGTATAGAGCCCTATTTGCTGACATAGATTATGAGCGCTTGATGCAGGAGCTCACTCACGGCCAAGCGTGTGGAAACTCCAACCATCGACGGGTGATTTCACCACTTTTCAAATGCACTCCCTCACGCCCGTGGCTAAGGTCTGGTATAATTTCTTATGTGTTAAAATTAAGCCTACCCTACATCTCAGCACAGTTACGAAGGACAAAACAATCCTCTTATATGCCATGACCCGAGGGTTGGGTTTGACATTGGGTCGGTCGTGACGGGGGTTGATTGAGTCGACCAAGGGAGATGCTGCAGAATACGATGCACTCCTCGCTCATTACGTAGTTGTGCCCGACAAAGTAGAGTCCCAGATGTTGGACTGCGGGGAATGGGTGTAGCGGCGCCCCACCCCGAACCCTTTGCTAGGCGAAGTTCGAGGCCGGGGCGATTCAAATGAGGAGGCCCAGAGACGGGATCTTGCCGACGAGACACACCTGGTGCGGGCGAGCCTAGGGACGACGACCACAAGGAGTCCTCTAGTTCGGCTACGGTCCACAGCGGAGACTAGATTCATGCTCTCACCACACGGTTTGACGCATATTAGGATGAGTCTCAAGAGCATCGTGTTGCCTTGAGTCAAGACATGGACACCATCAAAGCCGAGATGGCCACCATTCGCGCCAGCCAGGACCATATCACACAGCAGTTGGCTCAGCTCCTCTCTTTTCACACACCGCCACCACCACCACCACCACCTCAGTGATTCTCTGAGACGTATCTCTTTGCCTTTCTTTTCTTTTTGTCATTGAGGACACTGTCAATTTTAAGTTTAGGGGTGTATGTGTGGGTATACGGGTTGGCTCAGTGTTTTATTTGTTTTTTATTTTTATTTATTTTTATCTTTGCATGTTTTAGGCGTGTTTTAGGTGTAATTTTCGTTTGTTTTAGTTTGTTTTTTTTTTTTTAGCATGTTTAAAGATCAAGCCTTGTTCACTATGTACCAGCATGTTTGCATTTGGCAATATTATGATATGGTAGTTTCCAGCGTTGGTATTAATTGTTCTCAACCTTAGTTTTGACCATGATTGCAAAAAGGAGAGTCATAGTAATCACAGAAAGCTTGTGTTTTGATGAAATAGGGAACTCCAAGGTTGTTTGACAATTGGGACTGCATTGTATAAAGTTGAGAATAACCATGTCTGGCCGCCCCTTTTAGATCTCAGGAAATCAATTCCTTAAGTAGGCTATCGCCTACACTCACATGTGATCTTCGGGGTATGCTTTGACTCCAGACTCACCATGCAAGAGTTCTACTAACCTTGGGAAGTTAAACACCTAAGTGATGGGACACCTTAGAAAAAGAGGATCACCTTTGAGCCCCAAATATATTCAAAATAATGATAATAATAAAAAAATAAAAAATAAAAAATAAAAGGACATGGTATGGTTTGGAATAAGTGGATCATCCAGTCGGAATCACGAGAGCACGGTCAGGGGCTTCAAAGTCTAATGCCTGCAGTCGGTCGGGGCCATTAACTTCGCGCACTACATGGGACAAAGGATGGATGATTTCACGATCTAGGGCCTTGAGGTTTGGTTGAGTGTTCGGGGTGAAGTTCTATGGGAACTTAATGCCCGATGCCCTTAACCAACTGGTGGGGAGTCACCAATGGATCCCCGCTACAGGAACCCTCACCTAAAACCTCTTAATACTAGTACTTTTCCAAGTTTGTCTTAGAGTTAACCCCCTTAGGACTAGTTGAATGAATAAATGGTGCGTTCTCATCCTTCTAAGTTAAACTATTCCAAATAGGCAAGAAGTTAAATTTTCAAGTTTAAGAGTGCGGAAATTCATTTATACATTGGAGATCACCCAGCCTTATAGACTCCTTGGGAAAGATTGTGAGCACAAAGGGGGTTGACCTTCTTGGTCGACCGAGACCTTTCCAGTCGCGATTCTTGAAAGTTGAACAAGCCCAGAGGTAGTCCTGTGGATCTTTTGAACTAGTTCTTGTTGACTCCTTAACATTTGTTTATCATGTACTAGACCTTCATGTGTCGGTGTTAGTTGTCTTTATTCTTGCGTGCCACTAGTTAGTCTGATTCTTGCTCGGGGGCCAATGAAGGCTGAACTGGAGGTGATCGGAGTAGATCATGCATGCATTTCAGTACAATTTCTATGTGTTTTGATAGCTCAATTGCATGATTCACATTCATATTCACTAATATTGAGCTAATCACCCATACTATAATGTTTTATAGGACATGTCGATATTGGAACCAAAAAGGAAGCTAAAGAATAGAAGAAAGAACCAAAGCAGAGAAGCATAAAGGCGAAAGCGGTGGGGCCTTAGGTGTGACGGCGGGGCCTCCACGGCTGCCGGCGTGGTGCCCGCGGCCCGTGGAGGGCTACGCTGCGAGAACTGGATAAGCGATTTTGGTGGCCATGGAGTGCGAGCGGCATAGCCCGCCGCCCGTGGCGTGAGTGTGGTCTCCTTTCAGACGGGCGTTGAAAACTACGATTTTCTAGGCCATTGATGGGCTGAATCTCAACATATAAAGGAGCAATTTTGAGGCACCGGGCGTCGAGGTGACGGCGAACACGAGGGAGACGGATAGAGAGAGATTGGTGAAGACGGATAGAGAGAGATCGCGAAGACGACTTCTTCTGTATTTCTTTTCCTAATTCATTTGATGCTGAAAATCTTTCAGTCTGTAATGAAATTCACTATGAACTAACTTTTCTCTCTGAGTTTTGTCAGCCTAGCACCATTGATGATTAATACTACTTTAATTGTGGTTTATTTAATATTGATATGAATTTCTATGGTTGCTTTATTCCTGAATTTAATCACATGTTATTATTTGGACAATTGTGTCATGCTAATGCTAAGAGTCTGATATCGAGATAAGATGACTCATAGGGACATGGGTAAAGTAACACTTGGTCAATCAAGGAATACAGATATCTCGCATTCCAAGTGTAGCACTAGGGTTTGCACATTCATGCATCTCAGAGTCAAGGGGTCAAAGTAGAGATGCAATACACCCCATTAGCAAGATAGGTAGCTATATCTCGAGAGAGAATAGTGTGTAGGCATGATCAACCCGCTAACATGAATCATATGGAATATTAAATAAATGCGCTATCTAGGTTAATATCCATCAGGTGTGGTAGGCGAAGGAAAAACCCTAGTTTTCTCATCATTACCTTAAATCGAATTTTTAATATTAGGCTTTCTTCAATTCAGTTAATTTAGTCATAATTCACTATGGATAGATCGAATATTGTCTAGATCATCAGCTTTGTATTCAACACACTTCTCTTTGTGGAACGACATGACTAGCCACAACCTTGTGAACTCGGCCTGTATACTTGTGTGCACAGTATGTATTTTTACAATTTTTACCGCGCTAAATTTTGGCAGTCGTATTGAGAGATTGTTATTACATAGAGTCTTGTGTCATAATTATCGGATGATCAGAGGGTTATGTGACACTTTTGGAAGAGCTTCTAGAAGGCCATGGGGATACAGTTGATGATGAGCACCGCCTTTACCCACAGACATATGGTCAGTCGGAGAGGACCATATAGGTTTTGGAGGACATGTTGTGAGCATGCGTCCTGGATCATAAGGGTAGCTAGGAGGAGCACTTACCCTTAGTGGAATTCACCTATAACAACAATTATCAGGATAGTATACATATGGAACCCTATGAGGCTTTACATGGGAGGCCATGTCGATCCTCGATTTGTTGGACTGAGGTGGGAGAAAGTTCCATCACTGGTTTGGATTTGATTAGAGACACCTCAGCGAAAGTGCACTTGATACGGAGAGCATTTTCTCATGGCTTAGAGCCTCTGAAAGAGCTATCTTGACGGGACGACGTCGATCTCACAGAGTTTAAGGGTGGGTGATCACGTCTTCATGAAGGTGATGCCTAAGAGAGGAGTGGTCAGGTTCGGTAAGCAAG
Organism: Tetrastigma voinierianum; assembly: GCA_016808115.1. Taxonomy (NCBI): domain Eukaryota; kingdom Viridiplantae; phylum Streptophyta; class Magnoliopsida; order Vitales; family Vitaceae; genus Tetrastigma; species Tetrastigma voinierianum. The sequence continues at coordinate 99,207 of JAEQBH010006760.1, forward strand.
GAAGAGTAGTCTTTGGGGTATGTCGGACCCCTTCGAGATACTCGAGTGGGTGGGCACAATAGCGTATCGGTTGGAATTACTGTCACCAAACTTGTCGGGTGTTTATGAGGTGTTCCATGTCTCCATGCTCCGGAAGTATACTCCAAATCCAACTCATGTAGTGGATTGGGGAGAGATTATTGTTGATATAGATGGAACCTTCGAGGAGGGATTAGTATGTATCATGGATAGCCGGGATCAGGTCTTGAGGCTCAATACCGTGAGGCTAGTGAAGGTGTTGTGGCAACATCGAGGTGTGGAGAAGGCAACGTGGGAGCGCGAGGACACTATGCGAGCCACCTATCCTTTCCTATTTAGGGATGAAGGTATGTGGTTTAGACGTTTGTGATTAAATGACTAGTTTATATGCATGTGATTGTGTATGGTTGCATATTCGTGTGATTCGATGTGTATGTATGTGGAATTTCGGGACGAAATTCTCTTAAGGGGGGAAGAATGTAAAACCCGGGAAAATTAAAGTTTTCTAAAGAATGGTAAAACAGTAATTTTGGTCGAAAACCCAAAATTTTTCTAGATCTTGGATATGAAATAGACTTCTTGTTGGAATTGTCTCGTGATCTAGTTACCCGGTGTGAATTTTGTCGAATTCCCGGGCATTCGAATTTTACATTTTTTGAGGCACCGAGTGTAGCAAGTGACACATGGCACATGGTTGAATGTCTCACATTAAGCCATGTGTCAAAAGGAGAGGAAAAGTCAAAACAAAGGGGGAAGTCTAAGAGATGGCCATGTGTTAAGCCCTTAGAGGTAGGAAATCCAAATATATAAATAAGGGGATGAGGTCAGGGAAAGGAAGTCAATGAGAATTAGACATGTGGCAAGAGGAGATTCCCACTTGAATCAAGTTGGGTGAATTCGGTGGGGAGAGGAAAATTGGAGGGAAAAAAAGAAAAAGAGAAAAGGAAAAAGAAAAAGAAGCGAGGGGAAGACGAGGTGGCTCGACTTTTCTCTAGGATTAGCGGAATCGGACCATCGATTCTCCTTCGGACCAGCGAGAGGCAAAGTTGATCCACACAGCAAGGGCTACGCTTGGGTACCAAAAATCAGTGGGTTCGCCAAACTCACGAGAGGTAGGGGTTTTTTCTCCACCTCGGTTCCTTTTTGTCCCAGAGCGTTCAAATGGATGTGGTGTTTGGTAGAAAGGCCCCGTATTCCAGTCCCAAAAAATTTGGGGGGCCCCAGATCTTTGATTTTGGGAGCTATTTTGGGCCAGTCGAGAGGCCCAGATAACGATTGTTTGAGTAGTCTTGAATTGAATTTTAGGACTGTATGAAGCAGTCCAAGATTATTACAGACTATTATTGATCCGTATGTGTTGTTTTTGTGTGTTATTGCTAAAAAAAATGAATAACATGTTGATTGTGGTAAATTCATGTTAAAATATGCTTGGTTGATGTATTGACATGAGATATATGGTGAATGAAAATTATTTTCCATGATTTGGAAATGATATACGTGACATAATATGGCATATTTTCATTCCATATGCACGGTAACATCGCGTCGAGTTGGGTGTGTGTGCATGGTAATGGTTATTTCACCATTCTTGCTAAATGAGTGGTGAGCTCAAAAATGGGACAAACTGAGATTCATGGTTAGGTATCATGAAAAAAAAGAAAGAAATATAATAATAAATCTCGTGTATATGGGCGAAGCAAGATGGGGTAGATCCCCCCCCCCTTTTCTCAGGGTGAAAGATCCAAATTTATTCATGATTAGACATGATCATCGGTGATGAAATACCATAAAAATGTTCGAAAGGTGCGCGGTGATCCTGGGGTGTACACCCTAAAAATACGTGGCCCATAAATGCTTAACACACGGGATTTGGTAAATTCAAATGAATATTGGAGGGTTGTCCAATGGGTTAAGTCATGGGATGAAACACCAATGACTGGTTTTCACACTTGGCGTCGCAGGTGTAAGGGAGTTGGTCAAGACTTGGGTTACGGGCATGAGGAGTCTCATCTCATTCATGACATGAAATATTCCATGTAGGATTGCATTTTCTATATGGAATATGGTATGATGTGTGTGTCATTGCATGTGCACTTAGGTGGGGAGTAACCCTTGTAGGAGAATTCATCTACTAGGCATTGCTCACCCCGTCGTGGGAAAATATTTTTAGGTATTGGAGGTACACAGGGAGCTGAGACAAGTCCAAGAGTTTAGTTATGAAAAAGGGTGGATTATGGCCTATTCGAGTATTTTGTAATATTATGGATAGAATATCTAGTTTTGCACATGTAAATGAGAAGTTTTGTAATAAAAAAACTTATTTTTGGATTGGTTCAGTGTAGTGTTAATAGTTTCGGTTTATCTTTATCTTGTACGAGATTTGTATAGAGGCAGTAGTATTGGAAGAAATACATTGAATGAAAGTTGGAAGTGTAGGAAAGGAAGAAGGGTGGGCTATTGGCCAATTCCAAGTTTGGGTCATGATAGAGAATTATTTGTCGTGACAGGGTTTTACATTTTTGTGTCGTGACATGGTCCTCGGTGAGCCCATAACTCGGCTTGGCGCGTCTGGCTGAGCGTGCCCGCGATCTTTGAGATACGGGCTCAGCGACCGCAGCGAAAGAGCTTTTGGCTGCGTGTCGAGACATGGTTCCAGTGTGTTGGAAGCGAGTGGGTCGCCCGCAGGCTTTTTTTTTGCCCATGACGTGATGTAAAGAGAACATTGTCGTGATAGGAGTGGGGTTGAAATTTAGGGTTTTTAGGTGAAAAGGGCCTTCTTGTATCGCGAGGATTTTCCCAAAGTGGGGTGTTCTATTGTAATGAGAAGATTTTTGTTGCGACAGGGTTTCTTCAGGTGGTGTTGCGACATAGTGTTTTTTGTCACGACCAACAGGCTAGGCTAACGCATGCGATAGCGCGCACGTCTGGCGCACAGCGTTCACGTCTGGCACACTGCGCTCACTACAGGCGCACGACGGTGCACATGACAAGCGTCCTGTTGCCCACGATAGAGAGTCGGGGCGGCAGCGTATAGTAACACCAGGTACACGGCCGGCTCGGCCGCACACGGCCAGGCGCGACTAGGAGTTCTTTCGCGATAGAGGATTCTTTGTTGTGACAAAATTTTTGAGTAGCCAAAATAAATAAATAAATAAATAAAGAGCACAAGGATTTGGGGTGTCACAGAACGGGTTCGACCCAATTGGGCCGAGTCAAGCCGTTTCCAAGCTATAGGTATTTCACACTTGTAAAGATGCTTTTCAAGTTGTATGAATAAGATAAAAATTCAACTCATATTTACTAGTTTTTTTTATTAGTTCTTATAAGAATATATGACATTTATCATCATATCATTTAGATATTCCCATCTCTAGATAAGGGGTGTGGGCAGCTTCACATGCCAGTATTCTCTTTGATTGAGGAGATGCCATTAATTTGCAAACCTAAGAGTTTTGGACATATTAGGTTATTTGAAAAAATAAAAATAAAATAGGTTTAAATTGAAAATATTGTTCAAACTAGTGCGTCTTTCACTTGAATTTTTTATTTTTTAAAGTTAATACTGCAGTCAATAATTGTGACATTAACTTAAAAAAATTTCAAAACATTTCCAATGCCTAAGTCAGTAACTACGGCATTAACATAAAAAAAAAATTCAATGCTACGGTCGTGGTTGTGGCATTGTTGATGACCAAATTGGTTTAGACGTTATTTTGATTTTGGCCCCTTTATATTAGTAATTAAAAAAACCTATTTATGTCAAACTCCATTAACTCCTGCATATTAGAGTCCTTTTGCTTTAATTTTTTTACCAAATGCTGACACGTGTATTAATGATATTCTCTTTGATCAAAATTAAAGGATATGTTTGGTTTCCAAAAATTTGAGGAAAAAATGTGAGAGAAATAAACTTGGCAGGAAAAGTAGAATAAAAGAAAGAATGAAGTAAAATAAAAATAGAGTTAAATCCAATACATTATTTTTATTCTTTACTCCAATCCAATTTATTTATTTTAACTCATTAATATAAAGATTATAATTTAAGACTTTTGTAGTTTCTAATTAATTTTTTGAGATTTTTTATTGGACAATTAAACAAAAGAAAATCATTTTCCTTATATTTTTTTCTTTCATTAATATTTTCCATGAACCAAACACAAAATAAATGAAATGACATCTATTTTCTAACTTAACAAAAAAAAAATCAATTTTTTAAAATCAAACGATGATTGAACCGAAAAATCTACTGATTTATAGTTTAATGGTTTGATCAATATTTGGTTTCGGAAAATTTGAGGAACAAATGTGAGAGAAAGAAACAATCACTTAATAAGGTAGATATAACAATATATACCTTTTATCTGACTCCGCTCATTTTATTGCACTTCCCACTTTAGATTTGAGTAGTGTTAAATTTAATTATCAAGGTTATTCTCGAACTTCAATATATCATGGGAATAAAAGCACACATGAATGGCAGCCTCTTACTATATGTGTTAACGAGAGAAGGAGGTAGACAGAGTTTTATAGGGGTTTTAAAGGGTTCACGAAGAGACATTAAGGTGGTGTTTGTTTGAACTTTGCTGAAAGCATTTACCTTTGCATTCAACAACTTTTTATGACTTATTGTTAGAATTTTTGAAACTTTTGCTGAATAGAAAAATCCAAAATTTTTGTTTTTGAATTTTCTTAATGCTTTTTGAATGTTTTTCTATTAGAAAAAAAAAGATGTCATAATATAATAAAATCATATTCTTTATGATCCAATGGAAACTTTCATGATCCATTTTATACTAATTAAATAAAAACATATATTTTTTAAAAAATTTTATTTAAAAATTGATTGTTTCAAAATTTAGATAATAGTTAAAAGACTATTTAAAAAAAAAAAAACAAATGACTAATTACTTAATTTTATTAAGCATTATTCATAACAAAAGTTCTATTTAGCATTAACTAAAAAAAAAACACCACCTAAAAGTTTTTTTCCGATTCTGCTCATGTTATTGCACTTCCCACTTCAGATTTGGGTAGTGTAAAATTTAATTATCAAGGTTATTCCCCAACTTTAATATATTATGGGAATAAAAGCACAGATGAATGGCAACCTTACTATATGTGTTAATGAGAGAGGGAGGTAGACAATTGTATAGGGAGGAGTGTAAGTTTTTTTCGACACCACTCATGTCATTTGCACTTCCCACTTGTAAGTAAATCTAAAAGGTTAAAAGGAATAACAAACAATCACTTAATAATCTGATTTATAATAAGATAAATTTGTTTTATCGTAAACTAAAGGCGGAAGAAATATATGAACTCCAGCCATTGCAATAAGGAAAAATACTCTCTAGACTTTCTGTGCTCTAACTCAAAAATGATGGTGCTATTTTTTGATGTAAAGAGTGAGTAGTAGTGGCACTAAAAGCGATAAGATTAAGCAATCTATAGGTTCAAAAGTTTGTGGATTCTTGATGGTAGTTTGTCTTATACAGTTTTCTACCTCATGGGTATGTATGACAATTAGTCTATTATTTGAATAAGAGGCCTGACCTTGATAATGATCTCTTTTAGACAATATGTCATGAAATTGACCACTCCCACCGATTAAGTCATTCTCAAAAAAACTTCGCTTTTCTTGACTTCACAATCCCAGTGGTGTGAGAAGGACAATAGAATCTACAACCCTTGGATTTTCCATCATATATAATGAAATGCCCACTAATAGTCCTTAGGTCTAGTTTCTTTTCTTGTGGATTATAAATTACTTCAAATAGGCATCCCCATAAGTGTATATGTCGCACAAGATGGGTTTCGAACCTATGAATAACTCAAATGGCGTCTTTTGCAAAGCCTTGGTTGGAACCCGATTTATTATATACATTACCGTCTTTAGTGCCTCAATCCACAAGGATTAAGGAAGATTAATGTTACTCCTCATACTCACCATGTCCATTAAGGTTCGGTTTCTTCTTTTACGCCTGACATTCTATTAGGAGAGACGAGCATGGTGTATTAGGCAATATATCATATGAAGAAACTAGTAAATGGACACAGTGCTTGCATTCTCGGTGTACCTACCATAGTACTCTTCCATAGATCTTACCTCACTATATTATTTGCTTTTGCATTTTCTTTACTTGACCTCGAATACCTTAAAGGCTTCTAGTGCGTCCTTAGAATGATGCATGTACGTAACGTGGTAGTCATTAATGAAGGTGATGAAATCCTTGGATCAAATCCCATCCTTATTAGGACAACAAATGCGTATGTACATGATTTCTAACAAATGTTTACTCCTTGTTGCACCTTTTTTTGACTTGTTGGTTTGCTTCCCCTTAATGAAATCCAAACATGTCTCGAAGTCTATAAAGTCTAGGGCATTGAGTACCCCTTCATTCACTAATCTTTTAATTCTCTAAATGGAGATGTGTCCTAATTTTTGGTGCCATAATAAGGATGATCCTTCATTCATAACATTCCTTTTAATTCCAACAGTTAAACTTAATAGATTCTCAACATTATTATCTTACAGAATAGAGACCATCAAATCTGAGTACGAGATCTAATAACCGATTTTATTAAAAGAATTAAAACCACAATCCGAGGAAGAGATTCTGGGAGATTCCAAGAGTACAAGAGCTGATACTAAAATTAAATTCCTAAAAAAACTAGGAACATGGGATAAAGCCATGGACTCACTACTGAGGAGATACCTAAGAAAAGAAGCAAAGAATATGCCGCCTGAGAATCCGCACGAGGATAAAAAGCGACAAACTGCTATCGAGGTCACCAAGAGATAAGAGATCAGAGAACTCTTAAAAGAAATTTGAAAATATTATTAAGCTTTGAATTCATAATGAAAAGAGTACATTAGGGGGGTATATATAGGCCACATACTTTCTAAATCAAAGAAGGCAACTCATACTTTGACTAGGAAAAAGAAACTTTCTAAATTGAATAAAGAAACTCCTACTTTGACTAGGAAAACAAAACTTTATAAATTGAATAAGGCAAATCCAAAATTAGAAACATGACTCCAAATCAAACTAGAATTTAGAAAATATATATATAAAAAAATCCAATAATTGACTTATTCAAACTCTTCTTCAAGCCTTGATCACGTGCTTAACTCCTTTAAAGTCTTAATTGAAGTAAAAAATTCCATTTTGATGATCCTACAACTTTGCAACCTTCTAAATCAGAATCTTCCATAATCAAGGTTGAATTTCCATTGATTGTTGTAGATGCTCTTGCATCGATCCCCATAGTTTGGAGAAAAGACTTGCCCTCAAGTCTTCCTGATGATAAGGTCATAATATGGCATTGATGAATGTGGCGGGACATTCTTCTCAATAATGTTGAAAGGACCATCTATGCTTGAGAACAATTTAGAATGCTTTAACACAAGAAACCTCTCTTTCCTCATGTGTAACCAAATCCAACCTCTAGGGCCGAATACCAACCTTTGATAACCTTCATTTTCTTGATCTTCATATTTCTCTGCTCTTTGCATTATGTTGAACCGCCGTCATGAATCAAAAAGGTTGTTAATAACTGGCAAGCAACACATTCTCTAAAATCAATCATTTTCATGCACCAACATGGTGAGCCGTCTGAGACTTTACTCTCTCGTACAAGCCCTCTATCAATCAAATCATCAACTTGTATTTCAAGCTCTTCGTGCTCCTTAGAACTCATTATAGATGCTAGCCTATTAGGAAAAACCAAACTTGGTATGGAGTCTCATTTGATGTTGAATATCTCATAGGTGGCGAGCCATGTGGTATTTCTAGGGCACGACATCGATAATTTCTCTAGAATTAGTTTCACTTCTTGAGATTTCCTTTTCACTTTCGGTTTATGACAACAACCCAGGCATCACATCTAAACTATCTTTGATTTCCAAATCAAAATTTGACAATAGTGAACTCTTCTTATCTTCTTGGACATGGTTAGATCCGAGTACTTCTTTAACATCCAACTCAAGTTTTGATAGTAGTGAACCCTTCTCATCTTCTTGAACATGGTTATCGACTACTTCTTCAACATCTTCTTCCTAGGCCCCATCTTCCTCGATTAGGGCAATCACTTTTTGGTTAGGACCTTTAGAATCAACATGCTGATCCTTGGCACTTAAAACACCTCTTTGAATTGAGATGGATGTTATGGACATGCTCTTCATCTTTACTTGAGGTGTGAGTATTTTTACTACCATTAGTATTCGATAAGTGAACCACTGGGCAAACCATGAAGAGTGTTATATGGTTCTTTATAAAAATAACTTTCAGCCAATATCAGACCTCAAACTAACAAGGGAGCAAGCTATGACTTGTTCCTTAGACTCTTGAAAGTATCCATTAATGATCAAGTTTTCAAACTTAGCTGAATACTCCTCCACACTCAAATCTTGTTGCCTAAAAGTTTGAATTTTGAGGTAGATGTCTTGACCATAGTTAGTGGGAAGATACCTCATTTTTAGCTCTTTCTTCATATTTTCCCAAGTTTCAATATTCTTTTTACCATCTCTTTCACATTGTCTCTTCAAGTTTTTGCACCAAATGAAAGCATTCTTGCACATCTTGATAGCCACCAACTTCACCTTTTTATGCTCAAGGGGGTCATAATACTCAAAGACATGCTCCACCATATTAAGTCTATCAAAGTTCTTGACATCTATTCTTTCATCAAATGCTGAATATCAAATTTTAGATTGAATCTCAAGCCCTCATCTTTACCACGCCTCTTATAGTAATCATCATACCATAGTAGTCATCATACCTCCCATGATAATCATAGTCTAATGCATGCCTATCTTTGGGCTTCTTGTGATCCAAGAAACATTGAAGTTGACTAGGCTGCAAAGTCTCTTCGTCAAAAACATCTTTTTCCACCTTGATCTTGTATTTGCCTATACCTTCCATTATGTTCTCCATAGATAGAGGATCCTTATAAAGTTTCAAACGTTGTTGTAGATGTTGAGCAACAATCTCAAGATCAATAATATGTTTCTGCTTTCCGGTTTGCGAACAACTCAAACTATGATTACAACTCTTGTCTTTAGCACCAATAAATCCTTTTAGCATTTGATCAACCATCAAACGATAGGATCTGATACCTCTTTGATGCAAGGAAGGGACTATGATGGATGATCAAACGTTTGGGTAAGTTAGGGATGAGTTTGTGGTAGTTTAGAAGTATAGGATATAACTTTAAAGGGTAAGTGAAAATTCTGGTTCTAAAGGTTATATGGCTTATTTGAGGTTTATTTATCATGGAATTAAGGTTTAAAATGAAGGATTTTAGGCTTGGGTTTGATTTGATGCAAAATAGCCTTGTTTTGAGCAAGCTTGTGGTTTTCGGGTTTTCTAAGGTAGGCTATAGCTATGCATGAATTTGGGGTTTCTCTAGGTTAAAACAAAGTACTTGGAAATGTTTTTGAAGTATGAAACCTGATTTGGAAAGTTTTTGGTTGTGGTTGGAGAATTTGATTTGGAAAGTAAAAAGAGGATGATGGATGAGTTGAGGTTGTAGGAGAATATAGATACTTCACACCCAGGAATCCACCAAGGGATAAAAAGCTATGAACTATACCACTCGAAATCCACCCAGAGATAAGAGAACAAAATATATACTTAGTCACCTAGGAATCCACCAAGGTATAAGAAGCTTAGTAGAAGTCACCATAGAAGGAATCTGCCAAAAAAAAAGAGATGGGGGCAAGAGAACTCTTAAAGGAAAAAACTGAAAAATATTATTAAACTTTGAATTTATAATGAAAAGAGTACATTATGGGGGTATATATAGGCTCCATACTTTCTAAATCAAATAATGCTACTACTTTGATTAGGAAAACAAAACTTTCTAAATTGAATAAAACAACTCATACTTTGACTAGGAAAACAAAATTTTCTAAATTGAATAAAGCAACTCCTACGTTAACTAGAATAACAAAACTTTCTAAATTGAATAAAACAACTCCTAAATTAGAAACATGATTACAAATCAAACTAGAAATTAGAAAATATATAAAAATATAATAATGGGGTAATTGATAGGAATAATCTATAGTTTTGTCGGTCTTCTTTAATTAAGTACCTCTTTGTTTAACTAGGAATAATCCCAGTGGGGTTTGTTTCGTATTGGTCCCGTCATAAAGGTAATTGGTTAAGCAGGTAAAATATGCCATGTGTCACTATCTAATTAGTTCCCAAATTTTCTATTATATTTTTTATAAAGTCAGGTTGATCCTTACACTCTCTCTCCACTTGTCACTATCTAAATTGGTCCCTAAATTTTTTATATTTTTTTGAAAAAATCAATTTGATCACAAACTCTATCTCCTCCTCCACCTTCACCTTTTACCTCAAACACCTCCCAGTGTAGGAACAATCGTGAGCTAAAGATAATCATGTGATTTAGAACATTCAATTTAATTACTAAACTAACCTCATTAGTCAAATCGTACCTTGTGGATTTGCGGAGAAGTATGCACCTGAGGCTGTGGTCTTCGGAGCTATCCTCAGAGGTTATGGAGCGGCGTGCGGGCGCTTGAATCAGCAGAAAGGATTTTCTTTTTTTGGCTATTCTCTATAATTAATTCAGATTCAGATTTAGGGTTGTATTATCTTTCTCTATTTATAGAGTACAAGCCTAGAATATATCATTTGGGCCTCCACACCTTAGGGCTGATACATGTGTGAACCCATTTAGTGTTTTTAAACAACTTGGACTTGCTTGGCATAGAAAAAAGTCAGCAATCTCCCATGCTATAAAAACAAGTTCGAGTTCTTTCTTATAAAAGCTGTGATATCCATGCTCCACCTGTTTATTTGAGAGCTAGTTTGGGGATCCTACGGTTATCATTATCAGGCTCCTCATAATTGCAAGCCGATTATCTAATCGGTGCTATTCCACTAAGCCCGAAATTGAGACTCCAAGATTAATAATAGTAAATATTAATATTATTTTCTCCTTTGTAAAATATCAATAATTAATTGATAAAGTTTCTGTCATCCAATCAATATTTATTCTCTTGATTTGCTCCGAGTTTCTACAATGGATAAAATGCCTTTGGCGGTGACTTCATAACATCAGAAATCTTGAAACATATTAAGAGGATATTTCATACAAATTCCATATTGTTTATTTCATAAATACCCGGCAATTAAATAATCTTGCTCCCGAATCATCAAGATATTTGTCTTTTAAATAGACCTCACTTATTAATGACTCGAAGAACAATAATCATTTAAATACCTATCTATAATAAACTCGGGATTAGAGAATAATAATAACGAAATATTGTTTGAGATTTATTTCCTTTTACAGAAATTTAACTTTAAATAAATCTCACTTTGATCCTATCAATGCAAGCATAATTTGCACCAATATTTTATAATAACCAAGACAGATTATTTCATAAAATATTGCAATCTAAATAAAGCGCCCAACTTTGTTTAATGGCTGTGATCTTATTCATTAATTACGAGAACCTATGATCATGTCTTCTATGAGCGATATTCCTATGATCATATACTCTACAATTAATCCAGGATAGCTTCACGCGAAATATCGTGTGCCTGATAATATGAAAAATACCTCATATTGTATTAAAATTAAACTCATAAAAATATAATAACACATCTGTCTTGTTCTAAAAAAAAACACAAATAAACTCCCACTTGCCTTAAAACAAGTCTGGTAGACTCTTAACACCCATATAATCTACATGTTTCTCGAAAACTCGAACAGGTAGTGTCTTTGTAAATGGGTCTGCTAAATTTTCCTCTAATGTTATTTTAGTAACCACTGTATCTCCTCTCTTGATGATATCGTGAATCAAATGATACTTTCTCTCTATGTGTTTCTGTTTCTTGTGATACCTCGGTTCCTTGGACTATGCTAAAACCCCACTATTGTCACAATAAAGGGTAATGGTAGATGCATAGTATCCTTGAAGATCAGAAGGAACTGTGACCATCTTTGCTTCTTTTCTTTGCCCGGCGGCCACATACTCAGCTTCAATTGTGGAGTCAGCAACGCAAGTTTGTTTGATACTCCTCTAACAAATGGCTCCACCATTTAGTGTGAACACATATCCAGAAGTGGATTTTCTTGAATCAATATCCCCTTGGAAATGTCGATGCAGCCCATAACGATAGTTTCAGGACTCCCACTAGAGATATACTACCATATAATCTCTTGCTCTCCTTAGATATTTGAGAATATACTTCTTTGAATCAATGTTCTTCTCACGGATCGGTTGATCACAGGCTAACTATTCAGTAGCGAGATATCGGCACAGTACATAACATGGCACACATGATCACACCCTCTCTGCTTAGAAATGAGTATCCTACTCATACGTTCTTTATGCTCAAGAGTTTTTGGTGATTGCTCCTTAGAAGATGAACTCCATGCACGAGAGGGTAGAGTTCCCTTCTTGGAATTTTCCATCTTCAGAAACTATCTAGAATTTTATCTATATATAAAGCTTGAGATAATGTGACACCTTATTCTTACGGTCTCGTAGAAGTTTGATTCAAGAATATGGTTGGCTTCTCCCCAAATCTTTCATATCAAATTGCTTTTTACTTGACCATCCTTTTACACTTGATAACACCTCTATGTCATTTAGATTAGTAAAATGTCATCTACGTAAAGGACTAAGGAAAACTACTTTATACCTTGGATCTTTTGTAAACACAATTTCATCATGACTTTTCTAATCGTATAAAGTTATGGCTTGATCAAACCCTAATGTTCCATATTACGGATGCTTGCTTTAGTCATAAATGGACCTTTGCAACTTAAATGCACCATGTGTTCTTGCCCTCAGCTATAGACCTTACAGACTGCTTTGCATGTAGATGTCCTCTTCTAAGCTATTTGTTTGAAAGCTTGTTGCCAAATCCTCGTAATCTAGAATTGCGGTATAAATTAAAGAATGGGATGGATTCAAGCATATCTTGTGAAGAAGTTTTCTTCATAATCTATCCCCTATTTTTTTGGGTGTAACCTTTTCCACCAATCTAGATTTGAAGGTTTCTACCTTCCATCAGGTGATCTTTTCTCTTGTAAAATCCACTTACACCTATGGGTTTTTCCCCTTTGGAGTGCCTCTGAGACGGGCCCGAGTTAGAATACATAGACTCCATCTCGAGGTCCATGGCTTTGAGCCACTCTCCTGTGCATCAACATCCTCCCGATTAGCTACTTTGTAATTTGCGGGGATCCTCTTTGCTATCGATAGTTTATAGTTTGAGTACGGTCGCCCAGCCAAGAGATATCTCGATGGCTTGCGTGTCATTCTCCCACTACGCCGAAGCTCCATTGGTTGTTGTGGTTCTACAGGAAGATCCTCTTGATCATTTTGAATTTGATTTTCTGGTTTTTCTAGTTCCACTTGTATATCTACCTGTTGTTCTACTATTGGTTCCACTCGTGCTTGTTCACCTTGAGTATGTTATTTCCCTCTTTTGAACACGCCTTTGGAAACAATGGCCGCAAATATATCCCGAATTTAGGTGGTTTGGCGATTCTTGAGAGTGAGTCAAGGTGCTCAAAAATTACCTTACCTCTTGGGCTTAAGGAAATTGTTTACATAGTCTTCCTCACAAGAATTTTGCATTAGTGCTCACTATAACTTTCTTCTATGAGGAACTATAAAAAGTCCACCTCTCGTTTCCTTTGGGTATCCGATAAACAAACATACTTGATGCAGTTGCTGTGTAGTTCCTTTCTCAGACATGCGCGGGCACCCGGATCTGGTATGGTTTAAACTAGGCTTGCACACATTCCCACGGTCGGTGGGTGTCTTAGAAATGACTTAGAAGGAATCAAGTTCGATAAGTATGTAATGTCTCTAAGGCATATCCCCGAGAAACAATATAAGTATAGATGAATAACTAAGCATCGATCTCACCATGTCTAGGAGAGTTCTATTTCTCCTTTCTGCAACTCCATTTTGCTGAGGTGTTCCAGGGGCTGACAGTTGTGAAACTATCCCCTCTTGAGTTAAGTAAAACTTAAACTCTCCAGATAGGTATTCACCACCTCGATCAGATCAAAGCTATTTGATATGGACACCTAATTGCTTTTCTACCTCAATATATATTCCTCGGAATTTATGTCAAAAGTTTGGACTTTTGGCGCGTGGAAGTAAACAAACCATATCTTGAGTTGTCATCTGTAAAAGTGACAAAATACTCATACCCACCTTTGGCTTGAACACGCATTGGGCCGCATACATCAGTATGCACCAATTCCAGTGGTTTGGTTGTGCAATATCCTTTGGCCTTGAAGGGCCTCTTGGTCATTGCCGCTGAGCATGATTCGCACACATTGGTATAGGTTCAAATGCTAGGGAATTTAAATCCACTTTTCACGAGCCATGTGTCCTATTAGATTTAATATGACCTAATCGCCAAATGCAAGGTAAGTTTCGTTTGATGCTGACACTAGCAGTAAGGTGATTATGTTCATTTCAGCAACTTCAATGGCATTTATATCATAGAATGAGGACTTAAAAAATAAAGATTATTCATAAGATCAAGACGAATAAAAAAGATTGCTTCTTATTGGCGGAATTAAATTGTAATGTCAATAGTGTTCAACTAAACAGCGCGAAACCAAATTCCTCTTGAAATTCGGAACAAATAAACAATCTTCTAAACATAAAGTCCTATTATTCTCAACAAATAAAACAACTGGTTCTATGGCCTTTACAGAGATTAGCTCCCCGTTCCCAAGTTTCAAGTATCTTTGTCTTTCTTCAATAGACGTGCTATGTTTGAACCAGCTGCGAGAGTAACAAACATGATTATTAGTGGCTTTGAATCGATGATCTAGTTTATCATTAAAATTCTCCGCTAAACAAGCCTGTGACAAGTAAATCACCCATACTTGACTTTTTGGTGGCCTTTGGGCAATTCTGTTTCCAGTGTCCTTTCTGTCCGCACTTGATGCACTTGCCTTTCGACTTCTTCATTGCGTCTGATTTGGTAACTGCTATCACTGCCTTCTTTTACTTATTCTTGTTTCCACCCTTAGGTTTCCCTTTAGGTTTAACAGAACCCTTCGTAAAATTGATACTGCCTGGCTCTATGAGAGACTGTTCAGCACTCTCAAGCTTGTGCATTAATTGAACTGGAGTCAGATCCATCTTATGCATATTGTAATTGACTTTGAATTGATTGAAATGTTTAGGCAGTGATTGCAAGATGAGATCTATCTTCATCTCCTTTTGATGTTTTACCCCCATCACTTCCGCTCGACTGATATGTGAAATCATTGCCCAAGCGATGATCCTTCACCGCCCACGATCATACGTGTGTTAATCAAATCGGTGATGGTAAACATCTATCGAAGCGGTACTTTAGCAAACATCCTTCGATGCGGAGCATTTCTACTCAATGTCAAGAGGTATTCTTTACCTCAAATGACCCACAACAACGGCAAGAATATAACATCGAGTGAAGTGTTTGCATTCTCCAATCGCGTGTTACGTTTTTGTTATATCATTAGCAAACAGGGATAGGCGGCTTAGGGATTATCGGGACAAACTTGATTTTCTCATTATCGAATGATTCTTATAAGTTCGTTTTCCAATCTTGAGATTATTTCCATCCATTGGTTTTGATTGAAATCATAGCTAGAGGGTTGAAAGATCTTAATTTTTGAAAAAATTTATACATTTAATGCACACTAATATTAATTCGTATATTATACAATAAGCTTATATATATTTAGTAAATCCAAAACAAAAATATATTTGTTGTTTATTATGCAAACAATAATTTAGTTTCCATAATAAATGCTCACGGTGGCGAGACATTTATAACCAAGCTAAAACACAGCTCATAAAATGAATAGTATCCAACTAAGTCGAGTCCCAAAAATAATTTGGGGGTCATACTTGAACTATTTACATCCCAATCTTCTTAGATAGAACCTTCCTAGATACACTTTCATTTCAATCATTGTTCATATGGCCTATAATAATATTATTAGAGTCTCGTTGGGAGGTTAATAAAATTATCATGGTTTTTGAATCCTTGTTTAATTTTAAAATTCTCTTAATCTCTAAGAGTTCTTAGGTAGTGGACCGATCAATCTAGTGAATTTTAAAATTATTTGAGTCTAATCAATAAAACCGGAGTCATGATTATACGTGGGGCTTCACATGACCATTTTATTATTTATCCACAAAAGTTAAAGTTTTCATAATTATATCTATCACGATTTAAAAAAAAACAAAAGTTAATTATGCACATGTATATCATTGATGCAGAACAATGACACCACCTAGTCTATATGTCATGTTATCCATGACTAAAACATGTTACCAAATATAATT
Source organism: Tetrastigma voinierianum (assembly GCA_016808115.1). Lineage (NCBI taxonomy): Eukaryota > Viridiplantae > Streptophyta > Magnoliopsida > Vitales > Vitaceae > Tetrastigma > Tetrastigma voinierianum. The sequence continues at coordinate 115,582 of JAEQBH010006760.1, forward strand.
TAATCATCCATGAATAAAAAATAATATGAGTTAACGAAAAAAGAGCTGATCCATGGTTTCCTAAGAAAAGAAAAAAAAATCCTGAAGCCCAGTAACACTTGAGCCTTATTAATCCCGTCTAGCTGGTCAAAGTCCATTTGGGTTCAATTTACACAGGCTTGGAGGCCCCGAATTGAAGATATTTGAGTTAAAACCCGAAAACTCTAAACACACAACATGAAACCACGGCGAATTAAGCCATCATTTGTGTCTTTACCACCGACGAACCACCCATAGAGCGCGGCGCGTCTAGAGGAGGAGATGCAAAATCCGGCTGACGAAACCATCTCCACCCGGCTCTCACGCGCCTTTGAGTGGAGCGCGTGAAGCCGCAGCATGGCGCTTGTGTGGGTGAGTGGGGCTCGTCATTGTCTGGTTCGGCTTTGAATTTGTCAGGCGGCGTCGTCTGCCTTCTGGCAACCCGGTGGTCATTTGTCATTTGGATCATCTATAGCCTCGGAACAGCATAAATAGTCTCGCATGTCTCAGTGTTCTTAGAGGTTCTTCATCTTCTTCCTTTTGTTTGCATTGATGGTCTTGAGCACTTTGAAAACAAATATATTTTAATAAAAAATGTATGGTGTCTGAGAATTCTGATGATTGAAAATAATCGAAAACCTAATCTTATGATTTATTTTATGAACAAGCGGGTATGATACAGTAAACTCTGCATGGATTGAAGAGCCGAACCACACTTGATTCAGCCATTGACTTCATCCATGAACAAAAAATCATAATCAAAAAAAACGGCAAAGAGCAGTAGAATATTAAATATATAGAAGACCTGGACATACGTTTACAACAATAAAAATGCGTTGACGATTAGGTGAAGGTGCGGTGCTTGCGTTGCTGGTGTTAGGAATAATCAGCGAAGCTACAGAATCGTCTTGGCGGTTTAGAGATATTCAATTTAATTACCAAACTAATATAACCAGTTAGATTGTACCTTGTGGATTTGCAGTATGCACCTGAATCCCAGTGATCTTCCAAACTATCCTCGAGGTGATGGAGCAGCTTGTGGGCACTTGAATCACTAAGAAAATATTTCTTTTTCTCTGGATATTCTCTATAATTAATTCAGATTCCAATTTAAGGTTGTATCATATTTCTCTATTTATAGAATACTTAATAGCCATTTGGGCCTCCACACCTTAGGGCCCAAGTCCATGTGTGAACCCATTCAGTGTTTTAAACAACTTGGACTTACTTGTATAGCAAAAATCCAACAATCTCCCACTTGCTATAAATTAAATTAGTTTAATTACAAATACAACATAAATTAATAGCTTCTTGAACTCTTGAGCATGATCTCTGCATCTTAACCCCACTTAAGCTACTCCTAGACTCCAACATTTCATTGAAATGGCCTCTTCTATAGACTCGGCTCATTATTTAGCAGACACTACGGTCATTACTTTCAGATCTCTGCGAATTTCCATGAAAACAAAATGTAGTTCGGAATAGAAATTGAATCGGTTTGAAACATATTGCTTTCGAATATAAATCAATCAAATTGATATAAATTCTAGTTGCTTACCTATGTTTTTATCTTCTTCGGTAGCTCTTGAGGAAAACATCAGGCAAATCAGAGTGGAGAAAATTCGAATTGGAGAGATATGAAATGAAGCAAGTGGAGTGGGGCCACATTCCAGAAACTGGAAAAATGAGAAAACGCATAAAAAAAGAAAAAAAAAAGGTGTTAAAACTTCTCAAACTCAAAGTAAAGAGAAGAGCAAAAAATCATCATCTTGATGGAGTTCACTAATCCCCCAGCGTCACACCTCGAGATTACGGAAAGAAAATTCCTGGCTTAATTTGAGAAAGGAAGCTTGATGACAAGGAAAACCAATAGGCAACAACAAGAGTTAATTATGAGAATTCCTCCTATTTTCTCTTAAACCAAACAACCTCCTCAAAACTTCTTCTCTTCTTCAAAAGGGGAAAATATCTCTAGATCGAGAAAAAAAAAATAGACACAACATAATGTTCGAATACTATTTCATTTAAAATTCCTCGATTTCTCAACAACCAAACAAAGGAGAAATCAGCGATAACACATTCAAATTCTCCAATGACCTTGATGAAGTATTGATGATCATACAAGGAACGCGATTGAGATAGAAATCGGCGGGAAGGCGAGTAGGCGGCAAGACTCTCGTGAAAGTCTCGATAGGCGTGGTGAGAAATCAAGCTCGATTTTAGGTGCCACGGTCTCCCAGCGTAGACACAAATACCGGTCAGCACTCCACGACCATTGCGACACCCAGGCGGACGGATGTGGATATGTGGAAATTATACGCGATTACGAAAAAAAAAATGATTTGTTTAAAAAAAAGCCAATCATATAGTGACAAGTGGCAAGATAGTTAGAGGATCAAATTGATTTAAAAAAGAAAAAATGGAGGTAGTGAGTGACATTTTTGGCGTGTTTTAACAGTTTTGTGAGTTACCTTTCGGCGAGGACCCGATACTGATATGGGATCCTCTAAACTTGGGATTTTTCCTAATTAAACAAAGACTAATTAAAGAAGATAGACCAAACTATGGATTACTCCTGTCAATTACCCCTATAATAATTGACTTATTCAAACTCTTCTTCAAGCCTTGATCACTTCCTTAACTCCTTTCAAGTATTAATTGAAGTCCAAAAATTACATTTTGATGATCCTACAGCTTTGCAATCTTCTAAATACGAGATATTCCACTAATCAATGTGAATTTCCATTGGTTATTTGTAGATGCTCGTGCATCGGTATGTAAGATGCGAAGTTGTGTATGTAATCAATTGATTCTTAGTAGATGATTTAATATATGGGCATGGCCATGTAGAGTAGGCGTGGTGCACCAAACCACGTTAATAATTTCCTAATGTCACATTTTATTTTCCTTGCATTCTTTTTATTTGTGATTGAAGGTTAGGGGTCTCCAAAAAGCCCGGGACTTGGGGCCAGCTCAGTCGACCAGCCCAGATGGGCTAGGCTGTTGAGCTAGAGCGGTGACCCGATCGAGCCAGTTTTTAGAGGGAAGGGCCCGCGAGCTTCATTTTAAGCCCGGTTGGTCGGCCAGTGGCTCGACCATAAGTTTCAATCCCTTCCTTAGCCCCACCCATAAGCCCGTCCTTAGGCCCTCCCATAAGCCCGCTCTTTAGGCCCGCCTCAAGCGATCCTTTAGGCCCGCGTAAGCACGCCGCCCAGGCCAGCCCGTAAGCCTATCCTTAGGCCCACTTATAAACTCTTGATAGGCCCACCCCCTATTCCTATGTTATTCGTTTAAAATATATTATGTAACTCTATTTATATGTATTTTGTTAAAAAGTTTACTATATAAGTCAAATATAGGTACAATTTAGTTGGTGCATTAAATTTTAAGCAAGAGGAAGTGGGTTAAAATTAAAAAATATATATATATGGTTTTAATTATTGGGTTTTTCAAGCCCGCCTGCTCTAGGCCCATTAGGCCTGTCAGCCATGGGCCTGTCAGGCCCGCCATCCTTGGGCTCGTAAAGCCCTCTAGCCCTAGGCCCACCTACCGCCAGGCAGTCAGGTTCGCCGCTAGGCACACCTACGTGGCTTTATGGGGCTAGGCGCGAGGCTTAAAATCTGGTTTGATCGGCTCGACCTATTGATCGATCAACGGGCCTATAGGCCTTGCTCGAACAGGGATGCATGTCTCATTTCTTCGGATCGAGCGGCCTGGCCCGACTCAGGCCGTTGGAAACCCCTATTGATGGTCATAACATAAAATCCATTAATTAATGTCGTTTCAGTCATTACATGTCAATGTCACAACATTGATTTGTGACATCGATATTTAAAAACCATACATAACACCTACAAAGGGGCTAAACGAGAAAAGCTACAAAGGAGGATTCAGCCAATGAAGTGGAAAATACAATTTTATTAATACTTAAGACCAAAAATTAGGGTTGATTTTCCTACACACTCTGGAGTGTGTTTATTAGTAGAAATCTGGAGTCTCATATCCATAACGAGTGCATTTATAGCATAGAGAAAAGACAGAAAATTAACAATTAATTTCGGGCGTAAACAAAAATCGTACAAATTATTGAAGGAGGACCTTAGTGCCAGGCAAGTCTCCATAAATGCCCGTCTTTTATCTTTGCATTTCACCATCTTTGTCTTTGGATTTACATGGCGAGGATGTGAAAGTAACGAGGAACTAGGTGGACGATTATTCACGATCGGGGTTTAGTATGCTCCGACTCACGGGATTCTACCACATCGAACTTGAACTTTGCTTTGGAATCTCTCCACGAACATCCGCATCAAGTGAACATAAAAATATTTGATCAATCCATGATGAATGTCACATTCATAGAATATAATTCTTCTCACAAAAGCTAAGCATTGTCCTCTAAAAACTAAAATAATAGTTTAATCATTGGTCTTATTTTCTTTGTTAGGTGGGTGATCAGAAATTTGTCGACTAGACCCAAAAAGTTTTGCAACCTTTATTATGAATTTTTGTTTAAGATTTATGGAATGTCGAAGGGAATGTTGAATCACCCAGGCCTAATCTGTTAGGGGTGTGGGAGGAGCCACAGGAATATGGACTTGCTTGTGGGTTTCTCTTGTTCTCAGTTTTAGAATAGTGAATTTCTCTTCATCTAATCATTGTTATTAATTTTCCCTATTTATGGTTTTCATGTGAATTCGTGTACTTTTCCTTTTCATCATTTTTATTTTGGAATTCTTAATCCACTAACCCACGTGTTTTCCTAGTTTAATAATATCATAACTATATTATGAATCCCAAAATATTAGACCCGAATCATGCATAATAAGCAAACCCTAAATAATCATGTTTCTACCCATTTAGTTAAAGAGATATAAAGTTTGTATAACAGAAACGTACCTGTATCCATTATCGGAAGTTGTCGAATATATGGGTTTAGATCTTTGAGTCGATATAACCTAATGACAAGAATTTGTCTCCCCTCTAATGATGGGGGTGTAGAAAAGAATAAGAACTAGGGTTCTTTTGCCGTATTAATCGAGGACCATAACCCTAAAATTTAAACTAGTTATACTAGGTTAGATATTTCTACTTTGGCTCCTCATCAAATTAGAAATATTCATAATGTATACACACCCTTAAACGATTACTTAATTCTAATTAGATGACTCCATCATAATTGTGAAGATATCCAACATTATGATGTTCCCTTCACCATTTAAATATTTTGATATGTAATTGTAGAGAAGTTTGCGGGATAGGCATGCGAGATCAGGCCCGAGAAGAGACCTTCTCCTTTATAATTTGGGTCTGCGAATTTCGCCATGGAGGAAATGATGACACTCTGTCAGCCCCCGAATAATAGAATCGAATCATAAGTGACAAATTCTTCGGAAGGGCGTAAAGATACTCGGGTGGAGAAGGGTAATCTTTCCTCCGTGGCTGGATGGGTGAAATAACATAGCATCCACCCTCCATGGCCACGTGGGCCATTGTAGATACCCATGTATCCCCGGAATCAGCAGTTGGAGCATAATATATCTCAATACCTATATGCATGTACATTGGTGTTGTTACTATCAATGACACACTAATGAAATACGAAAACAAAGAAAAACACCAGAATTACATAATAATGAAATACGAAAACAGAGAAAAACACCGTAACGATACAATAATGAAATACAAAAACAAAGAAAAACACCAAATTTATATGAAAATCCTTGTCGGAAAAAAACATAGACAGGAGATAAAGCTTCCTTTGTGAATCTAGAAAAAATTACGAGGAATTAAAACAAAATAGATTATAAACCTTAATATGTTGATATGGCCCGAAAATACGACGAGAAAGATCCATACCTGAAATGACTCTTGTACCCTCTTGTGATCAGTTGTGGGCTACGGGACTAGGCATATTACCACAACAGATCCCTATTTTTTTTCTCAACTTTTGCTTTCTTCAAAAGTCATACATAAGCCCAAAACCAAATTCGGGTCATAAATCAGCGTGTATTTTGTGATCAATCAATCCCATATCATATACATAATGTGTTTGTCCACATGTTTAATTAGCTCAATTGATTGGAACTTTCAATGTTTAAAGACAGAACATGGGGAGGAGAGGGGTTCGAATCCTAGTAGGAACAGTTTACTACATTGTATTAAAATTGATTAGGTTTAAAAAGAACATAATGTATTTCAATCTCATATCAAAACCCTAGTAAGTTAAAAAAAAAAATAGTATTGAAGCCTTGTATGGTAATCATCTTTGGAATTAACAGTCATAAGAAACAATTTCTTAAAACTGTATGATCCATATTTCAAAACCTAACATGTTTCTTTTAGTTGCTTTTCATGTTCTAAATTATAAGTTAAAATTTAAATTTTTAACTAATTTGAATTATATATGATTTAAAAAAAATTATATAACAACCGAAAATGAGAGAATCATTTTCCTTTACATTTGTTTTTTTTTATTCACGCTTTGTTTTCTAATGTTTTATTTATTTTTGTTGGATCCAACAAAGTTTTTCAACAGGTACTTGGTCTTTCAAGCCGAATAATAATAGCTAATTTATGAAAAAAAGAAGAAGGGGGAAATGGTAGTGTAATGTTTTAAATATTCAAACATTTAAATTTGTTGTGGAAATGTTGTATCCACTTGTGAAAAGGTATGGTGGTAATGGCTTCGTTCCTGAAACGATGTGGTTCTTAATGAGAGAACCACTATATAAAATGGGTCCCCTCTTGCTACCCTCTCAACAAGAAAATTCATTCATTGGCACCATCAGTATTGAAGGCCAAGAACGGCGAAAAAGTCGAAAGGAGTTTTGTGGTCATGTTTATTGCATTTCAAAAATCAATGGCTAGAGGTATGTCTGGATTCTAGTTTTATTTGTTTCATGTTTCCATGTTAGAAACATGCTTTGGTTAATGTTTATACTTACAGGTAGAACACATACCTTTGGCATACATTGATGTCCTTAGCAGCGGCATTCTATTGCACCTGTCACTAAATAGACTTTGTATCCCTCTCTCTCAATTGCACCTGTCACTAAATAGACTTTGTATTTCGCGACCATTCTTTGCAATCTATCAACGGTCCTGATCAAAATACATTCATTCATTTTGAGATCACAGATGAAATCTATTACCTGATTACGCATCACATATCTTTTCTACTTTTCCTATAAATTGATAGTATTATTTTTTTCAATACTATATATCATTGCCATTTTCCTAATGAAAAGCAGGACTAAGCGTACCGAGAGAAAATTGAAGACTTTCACAGTTTTCTAATTGAACTGAAGCATATATCATGCAGGCCTACCTATCATCATAAAAAGAAGCGTCTTTTTTCTTTTTTTCAATCATCAAAGATGTCTTGTTCCAATAAGTTATGAATTGGGATGAGATCTTTTGCAATTTAAGGGAGAAAAAGAGAGAGGTTACTGACGAAGCCAAATAGGAGAGCCAAACCCAAAAGACTGGTATGATAGGTAGGAGAGTCTCAAGCTTAAGTACCACTCCACAATCTCTTGTGAAACTGATGTGGGATCGTATCATTACCCACTCCTAGAGAAGCTAGACGTCCATGACAGCTCACACTCTGGATAGCTTTCACTTCGGATCTTAACTTTGGGGCCTTGGGCAGCCTCTGCTTCCAGTAGCCATTTCTCATTCACGCAGGCTCTCCAATGATAAGTATAAGAAAGGCTAATAGAAGAGTCCAACCCAAAAAACCGACCAGATAGGTGGGAGAACTTCTTAAGTTAAGTATCATTCCACACTTTCATATGAAACCGATGTGAGATCATATTACTTTCACAGTCTTCTAATTGAACTGAAGTATCATGCAGGCCTACTTATCATCATAAAAACCAGCATCTTTTTTTTTTCTATCATATTCAAAGGTGTCTTGTTCCAATTAATTATAAATTGGGTTCAGATCTTTTGTAATTTAAGGGAGAAAGGTGAGACTGACCGGGGACATTAATGGCGAAGCATGGTACTTTCGAGAACTCTCTTTCCCTCTTGGTGGTAGTCGTAGAAGTTGTAATCACGGGGATATCGCGATAAATGCTTCGAAGCGCAACCAATTGGGATTCAGTTCGCGACATCTTTCTAAAGTATCACCGATAGTATGCGCTCTCAAAATCATATTAATTACAAGGGATAATAATTCATTAATCCATGGCGAAGAATGTAAACCATTTGGTTAATTAGAGAGAATGAGAGTTAAAGCTCAAGAAATCCCAAATGACTTTGTGAAGCTCTCATATTTTCAGCTGTTTTGTAACTAAGAAATTAAAAGAATGACCAAACTCATATTTCCTTGACTAGCTAAGCGGTGAAAATATGATCGAGTTGAAATATCCTCAGTATCCTTTTCTTTCTTGCTTTTCCATTTCTCGAGCTGATCAGCTTACCTGATTAATGCGAAATTGAAGAGCCAAAATGCCATACATTACAGAGTGGCCGGGAGTACCATAAAGACACTAGAAGCTTGAACAACGATTGGTTGTGACGGTTGAAGACGATGCGAAACATATACTTGATCGTTTCCCTTTTGTTCCGATTGCCTGAAGATGTGGTGATGAATCAAGCACGCGCTTGGTTTTCTATATTAACGAGTTTTGGATATAAATAGGTTATTTTAAAAAAAATTACAAATAGAGGTTGAAAAACAAAAGAATGTCCAAACTAGTACGTCTAGGCCACGTCGGCATACACATCAGTAATGCCACAGTCATTGGTTATGGCATTGAATATTTTTAAGTTATCTTGTAATCTGACATTGGAAATTTTTTTAAGTTAATACCGAAGTTAGGGGTTGCAACATTAATTTTTAAAAAAATTAAATGTGGCTGCCGTACGACTTTGGGTTTTGCTTTTCAAACTATGTTGATACTTTTTTTTTTCAAATTTGGTATTAGTTTAGGACAACATTCTATGTTGACCATCTCAATGACTGGGCCATGTATGAAAAGCAATATGACAACATTCACTGGACCCGCCCACATGCATGGAGTCTATTTCCATGACTATACTTTTCTATAAAACTACAATCCACTGGTCTTTTATTAATCTTTCAGAAACATGTGATGTCCCCTGAGAAATATAAGATAAGATACAATTTATTAATGTTTGCAAGTTTTATTTCTTCAAGACAAATCTTTTTGTGGCTAATTAGAAAATATTGGTCCATCTGATGACCATTGCGAGAATCAATATAGATTTTTTTCCCTCTTTCTACATATATTCATAAGAGAGCAAACCTGGAAATACATGTAAAAGAACAATGCATATGATGATTAGATTTGAATAAGAAGAGCGGGGCGTCCACATGCATGGATTCCCTCTTTGCGAAGTTTGGACATACATACCTTTTCTTACCCTCGGCTGCAAAAAAGTTTGGGCCAGGTACAATGATGGAAACATATTACGATCTTGGCAACTCAGCCCGGATTTACAAGATCAAATCTCGCTCGAGACAAAACAAGGGTCTTTTAATGTAACTAAATGTACATTAATACTCACTTCAAGTTAAAACTAGAATTATAACTTGCATAATAAAGTGCACCGCAAATATGTTTAAGTGGTTAAGCGCACCATACAACGAGGCTATGCCCGAGATGAAAAGATTTCCTGTCGATTTCAAGGTTACAATTAGTCTAATGTGGTATGAGACTCACTCTCTGCCCACAACCCTTCTATAACCTAATCATTCATAGTGAAATTTAAAATGAACTCCCTCCATTCCCTCTCAAAAGCATCGCACGCTCATAACCCACATTCATAGATAAGATGAAAAAATTAAGAACATCATTTTTCACACAAAGTGAAAGGCTTTTAATATGTAATACCTTAATTGAGTATCTGCACTCCATACTTCTTTAGCACGTTCCAGCGAATCTTGTTCTTCTTCAAGATATGTTGTAGAATCCATGATGGGCTTCTTCTAAAAGCTTGAATTTATATCCCATGAATTTGTGTTTTGAAAGACTCGATAAAACTTGATCATAATCCTATTATGACTCCAACATTACCTTCTACTTTCTGAACTTTCCTTTAAGCCATCCAAACGAAATAAGGAAACTTGCAACTCAAGTTTCCTTTTTAGAGAAGTTACCTAATTTGGTTCCAACTCTAATTTGATGGCTTGGAATATCATATCTTCTTGATTTTATTTTTATCCACTTGTTAGAAGTTCGTATCCTAATATGGTAGCTTGCTCCCCAAGTTGCTTGGCCCTAAGATTTTAGAACTGACTTACATCCCACATTAGTTCTGACCTTCGTTCAGAGTTTGGCACGTCACTGCATTGTGGGACGACCTAAGTCGGGACTTCTTCCAGGTTCTTGGGACGTGATGTTTAAACCATCAAATCTTCATAAAACTTCATTTTTGAGGTAGTCATCTTCTTGTATAATATTGAAGACGAAAATATTGACAATTCCAAACAAAGTAAATTCTAAATCAAGATTGATAATTTGGATGATCACAATGGAGGGTTTTCCATTATTTATAGGATGCTGATAAATCTTAGTTTATCCTAATGCTTCTTCCCAGAAGTAGAGAGACCAGAGGAGTCCTCTCTTGAGTAGAGTCCTACGCCAATTCTAACTCCAGTTCGAATTAGGTCCAGGGATCGAGTTCTATTCCAAGTAGAATCCTTCACCTATCATGATTCTTGTTGCATCAAGCCACATGACATAGTCCTAGACTAGGTAATCTTCTTGTTGTTGCACTAGATCATGTGACTTTGGCATGTGACCAAAGCCTCGCATTATCTAATTATGAATTGCAACATTATCTCTTTACTAAGATTATCTCAAAGTTGTCACACGAGAATTAGTACACTTGGGCACCAAATAATCCTCTTTAGACTGAAGTCCTGCTTGTACTTCAACTTCATTCAAGAGATTATCTCCTAGTTGGATTTTCTAACCTTTAACATTACCCATAGGATACAAAGAAGTCATAACATCTTCAATTTCTTCCTTCCAATTACCTTGGGCTCCAAGAGTCCATAACTGATTTGAGTTCCAAACATAGTCTTGACTCTCTCCAAGAACTTCATGTTTAAACCTTCAAATCTTCATCAAACTTGAACTTCGAAGTAGACATCTTATGAAACACTAGGGATGAAGATAATGTCAATTCTAAACCCAACAATATATTTAAACTAGAAGGTATAATGATAGGCGTAAGTGTGATATGTGTATAAAATGTGCAGTAAAATATGTAATAAGCGCCTATTTGCTCAAGCATACACTTTTCAAGTAATACGGTGTACAAAATGTACAAAGATCGATCCACAGGGAAATGGGGATGCTATGTACCAAAATTAGAATTACTTTTTGTAATATCGGCTTGATCGAGTGAGACCAAAACAAAATTTAAACTAAATTGTGAAATCTCGATCTAACGAATGAGAATGTCACGACTAAGGGATACCAAGAGATGATAAAATCCTAAGGTATTTGGTGCATATGTACAATCCTACTATATCTAGGCAAATTCCACTCTATTATCTCATGAAAATGCTCTCCAAGGCAATTCTTGCCTAATTTAATTAAGCCTCTCAAGATCAAATAACCTACCAACTAACACTAAGTTTCTTGCTTCTTAGCTCAACCCCAAGCATTAGAGATGCTTTAAGACCTAAGAATCTCACACGCCTCCTAATTAATATCTCTATTACCCAACTAATTAGGTTGATTCATCTATGTCTAATTCTTTACTCACTTCTCAGATCTCGTAAGGAACCACTCATCATATTGAAATTGATAAGAAATCAACATGTAAATAACAACCATGCATGAATAAATAGAAGACGTCGTAGAAACAATATAAGGAAAATCAAGGATTAGATATAAGATTCATGTCTAAAATACAACCAAAGACTAGACTAATTTAGAACATAATAGAGGTTCGATACATCACGAAATTAAGATAAAACATGAGAAAAATGGAAGAAGAAACTCTAATGATGGAAAATGATGAGTCCTCGGTCTTCTTCCTCCAAATCCCAAAATTCTTCTCCCAATCTTGAAGAATATCTACCAAGCCTCCTCTCTGGTCCCAAAGTGCGGCTTCAATAGTTCAAGAACAAGAGAGGAGAAACCCTAATGAGGGTATTCTCCCTCCCAATCGTCTCCCCACGAGTTTAAGAAAGAACATATATTTATAGGCCTCCGCCCTGTCTTCGCTTCATCATGAAGCCCAGGGGCTCCTTTAGTGTGATCCACATGCTTTCAAGATGAAGGTGTCTTCGTCGCGAACATATTCGTCTCGACAAGTAGTTTGCAACAACCTCATTTCAACTTGATTTCTTCCATTTTTAAGTCTCCAAAACACCTTCAAATGCCGCAATTTAATCTGAAATTCAAAATGAAACTAAATATTAGTGATGAAGCGAAAACATCACTTATTTATGTACAAAAGAGATAAAAAAACATACTAAAAACCGGGTATATATCATGCACGCATATATCAACATCAACATACAACATGTCATTCTATATTCAAGCAATGACACACATACAATCAAGCCATGTAATGTCCATTTGCACATAGAAATCCATCACATGTCAATACGCTAGAACACATATACTAACATCCAAACAAGTCACTACTTAGTTAAGCAATGACACTCTTGATCCTTGAGGCCCAGAGTGTGACATATTCTATGCACAAAGCGGTCCAGAGACAAGCCATAAATAGGTTACCAAACCAGCCATCCATAGGCCTCAATCATGCCCTAAACAGGACGTGAAAACAGTCCCAAATTCAGTTCCATGGCCTTGAATTCGATCCTAGTAGTCTAAAAATTTGGACCTGAACAAATAACAACCTAAGCAGCGATCAGGGAATGAAATGGGCCATAGAATTGGCTGTAGAGGTCCAATTTAGGTGATTCAAAAGCCTAAAATCAATTTTACTAATGCAGCTACAACTTCCATGAAGAATACAAGTCCAAATTCCCTTCGTTTCCCAACCGAAAACCAGTCCCAAATTCTACATAGTGTGTAGGGTCAAAATAGGGCTGCTTGTGGTAGTCCCAAAAAACGGACCATAACATGAGCTATAGAGGTCAAATTTGGGTGATTCAATAGCCTACATCAAGTTTACAGATGCAGTTGTAATTTCCATGAAAAACACTAGTCCAAATTCCCTCTTTTTCCCAACCGAAAATCAATCCTAAAATCTGGACCGTGTGTATGGTAAAAAAAGGGCAGCTTGTGGCAGTCCTAGAAAATGGACCATAACTTGAGCTATAAAGGTCTAATTTGGGTGATTAAAAAGCCTAACATCAACTTCACAATTGTAGCTACAATTTACATGAAGGACACTAGTCCAAATTCTCTCTTTTTCCAATCGAAAATTAGTCCCAAAATCTGGAGGCTTCATAGGGTCAAAATAGGGCAGCATTCCCACAGCCCAAAATTTTTGCCAAACAGCCCTTAGAGCCAAAAATAATCCAAAGTAGGAAGATTCTCTACCTCTTGGAGCATAGAAGAAACTCTAGTAAGTCCCGTGGACACTTCCTAAACCCTAAACCTTTGATTTCCAGGCTCTTGCTTAAATCCTCGAAATCCAGTGTTTGATACCACTTTATAGCCCTCGTTGAGTAGATGATGTCGTTCTTGGCAGGCCAATTTCCAATAATAGATCTCCATAGATAGTATAAAGAAGTTGAAGCTCTCTCCCTCTCTCTCTCTAACGTTTTCTCTTGAGCAGAAAAATCAGTTCTCCCCCCTCCAATATGATTTTTTTCTACTTAACTTAAGTCTTAAAGACTTGGCCCACATCGCATCATGTGTCCATGACTTGTTCGAATTCATTTATGCCCCGAAACGATTTATTTCGTCCTGGTTTAAGTTCAAATTATTTTAAATGAATTTTAATTAATATTTTTTCAACTTTTAGAATTTTCTCAAAAATCCGTTTTGGGGTCCATGACGGCTACGAAAATCGTGAAAATCCAGTCTGCAAATTCGCGGTGACTTGGTGACCAGATTTCGCGAGACGAATCCAACGGTGGGGTTCGTTTTGTCATCTGAGATCTAGAAAAATTCCAGGTTTTCAACCTGTACTATAGCGACAATTTACCTTTTTACCATTTTTTGGAAAACTTCAAATTTACTCAAGTTTTACAGAAGTGATGACCTTATGGAACTTTAAATACCATTGAAGGGACGCTTGTTTTAAACCGCAAATGGATTAATTAAGTTTTGAAACCAAATGATCACCAACACTCAAGGAGAATTCTTTAGGTTGTTTCATGTAAACCTCTTCCTCTAGCTCACCATTGAGGAAAGTCGTTTTTCACATCCATCTGTTGTAGCTCTAAGTCAAAATGAGATACTAATGCCATAATAACCCGAAGAGAATCTTTCCTTGATACACGAGAAAAGGTCTTCGTGTAGTCGATTCCTTCCCTTTGAGTGAACCTTTTAGCCACAAGCCTTACTTTATGTCTCTTAATGTTGTCCTGTGAGTCTTTCTTTGTCTTAAAGACCCACTTGCACCAATGGTTTTTACACCATAAGGCAACTTGACGAGATCCCAAACTCGATTAGATTCCATAGAGTCAATCTCATCTTTCATGGCATGTGAAAAGGTTTTCGAATCATATTCGGCTCCAATATTGTGATATGATTCTTACAAGTACACGACATAATCACTAGGAATAACTGAATTTCTGACCCTAGTAAATCTCCTTAATGTTTTTTCTTCATGGGGAGCTTGTTGTTCAACCGAATGCTCAATTGATTTTTCAAAAGTTTGTGGATTCTCGATGACTAGTTGCCTTATACTCGTTTCTACCTCATGGGTATGTATGATAGTCAGTCTATGATTTGAACCAGAGATTTGACCTTGATATTGATCTCTTTTAGACAATATGTCATGAAATTGATCACTCCCACCAAGTCATTCTCAAGAAACTTCTCTTTTCTTGGCCTCCACCCAATCGATGGTGTGAGAAGGACAATAGAATCTAACCACTTGGATTTTCTGACATATCTAATGAAATGCCCACTAATAGTGTAGGTTTAGTTTCCTTTCTTGTGGATTGTAAATTCTTACTTCAGACAGGCATCCCCATAAGTGTATATGTCGCAAGTTGGTTTCCAACCTATGAATAACTCAAATGGTGTCTTTTGAATAGCCTTGGTTGGAACCCGATTTATTATATACATTTTCTTCTTTAGTGCCTCAGTCCATAAGAATTGAGGAAGATTAATGTTACTCCTCATACTCCTTACCATGTCCATTAAGGTTCGGCTTCTTCTTTCTGCCACAACATTCTAATCCGGATAACAAAGCATGGTGTATCGGGCAAACAATCCCATGCTCGTGAAGAAACCTAGTAAATGGACTTGGTGCTTGCCTATTCTCAGTGTACCTACCATAGTACTCTTCCATCTCAATCTGACCTTACTATCTTTATTTGCTTCTCGCATTGTTTCTCCTACTTGACCTTGAATACCTTAAAAACTACAGCTCTTAGATCCTTAGAGCAGCATGTATGTAACATGAGTAGTCATTAATGAAGGTGATGAAGTATTTCAGATCACTCCCATCCATATCAGGATAACAAATGTCTGTATGTATGATTTCTAACAAATGTTTACTCCTTGTTGCACCCTTTTTTGACTTGTTGGTTTGCTTTCCCTTAATGCAATCCAAACATATCTCAAAGTCGGTAAAGTTTAAGGCATTGAATGCCCCTTCATTCACTAATCTTTTAATTCTTTGAATGGAGATGTGTCCTAATTTTTGTTGCCATAGTAAGGACGATTCTTCATTCATAACATTCATTTCAATTCCAATAGTTAAACTTAATGAGTTATAAACATTATTATCTTGAAAATGTACGGAATAGAGACCATCGTACAAAGTACTAGATCCAATAACATCTTATTTTATTAAAAAATTAACACCACTATCAGAAAGTTACAGGAGTTTCCAAAAGGTACAAGAGCATATACTGAAATTAAATTCCTAAAAAAACTAGGAACATGGGATAAGAAGCCATGAACTCCCTACTCAAGGGAATCCACCAAAGAGAAAAGATAACAAGAGATATACTTCGTCACCCAAGGAATCCACCAAGCGATAATAAGCAACGAACTCGCCACTCAAGGAATCCACCGAAGAGATAAGAGAACAAGAGAGAACTCTTAAAAAGAGAAATCTGAAAATATTATTTAGGTTTGAATTCATAATGAAAAGAGTACATTAGAGAGGGGTAGGTATATATAGGCCACATACTTTCTAAATCAAGAAAGCAGCTTCGTACTTTGACTAGGAAAACAAAACTTTCTAAATTGAATTAAGCAACTCCTACTTTGACTAGGAAGCAAAAACTTTATAAATCGAATAATGCAACTCCTAAATTAGAAACATGACTCCAAATCAAACCAGAATTTAGAAAATATAAAAAAAAAAAATCCAATAATTGAATTATTCAAACTCTTCTTCAAGCCTTGATCATGTCCTTAACTCCTTTCAAGTCTTAATTGAAGTCCAAAAATTATATTTTGATGATCCTACAACTTTGCAACCTTCTAAATCTGAATCTTCCATAATCAAGGTCGAGTTTCCATTGATTGTTGTAGATGCTCCTGCATCAATCCCCCGTACTTTGGAGAAAAGACTTGCCCTCAAGTCTTCACCATGATAAGGTCACAAATACTTGGCATTGAATGTAGGCGGGACATTCTTCTCAATAATCTTGAAAGGACCATCTATGCTCGTGAACAATTTAGAATGCTTTAACATAAGAAACCCCTCTTTCCTCATGTGTAACCAAATCCAACCTCCAAAGTCGAATACCAACCTTTGATAACCTTCATATTGCTCCGCTCTTTGCATTATGTTGAACCTTACTTCCTCATGAATCAAAAGGTTGTTAATAGCTTGGCAAGCAACACACATTCTCCAAACTCCACATTTTTTCATGCACCAACATGGTGAGAACTATATAAGAACTTTTACTTTCTCGAACAAGCCCTCTATCAAGCAAATCATCAACTTGTATTTTAAGCTCTTCATGCTCCTTAGAACTCATTGTAAAGGCTAGCCTATTATGAAAAACCAAACTTGGTAGGAAATTACATTTGATGTTGAATATCTCTCTCTGGGGTGGCAATCCATGTGGTATTCCTCATTTTTAGTATAATGATTTCTGAGCAGTTTCTGCCTCATAGGGACTGTTTTCAGTTTAGTTTGTGACAACTGACAGGCATCACGTATAAATCATCTTTGATTTCCAAATCATATTTTAATGATAGTAGACTCTTCTTATCTTCTTGGACATGGATTAGATTTGAGTACTTCTTGAGATCAACTCGAGGTTTTGGCTGATGATGAACCCTTCTCATCTTCTTAGACATGGTTAGATTTGACTACTTCTTCAACATCTTCTTCCTAGGCCCGTCTTCTCAGGTAGGCAATCACTTTTTGGTTAGGACATTCAGAATCAACATGCCCCAATCCTTGGCACATAAAATACCTCTTTGAATTGAGAGTCGATTCTTGTTATGGTTTATGCTCTTGACTCTTTACTTGAGGTGCGAATTTTTTTACTACCATTAGTATTCCAATAAGTTGAACCCTTGGCAAACCTTTCTTTAGCCACACTTTTAGTTGTAATAGAACTTCCATACTTGTTTAGAACCTCAACCTTCAAAGCAAGTTTAATCACATCATGAAGAGTGTTATATGGCTGCATAAAATAACTCTAGCAATATCGAACCTCAAACCAACAAGGTAGTAGGCTATAACTTGTTCCTCATAATCTTGCAAGTTTTCAAACTTAGCCGAATACTCCTCCACACACAAATCTTGTTGCCTAAAATTCTAAATATAGAGGTAGATGTCTTGACGATAGTTAGTGGGAAGGTACCTCATTTTTATCTATTTCTTCATATTTTCCCAAGTTTCAATCTTCTTTTTACCATCTCTTTCACATTCTTCAAGTTTTTACCAAATGAAAGCATTCTTGCACATCTTGATAGCCTGACTTCACCTTTTATGCTCAAGAGGGGTGGTGGTCATAATACTCAAGGAACATGCTCCACCATATTATGCCAATCCAAGAATCCATCAGCATCCATTCTTCCATCAAATGCTGAAATATCAAGTTTTAGATTGAATCTCAAGCCCTCATCATTACCACGCCTCATGTAGTAATCATCATACCATAGTAGTCATCATACCTCCCATGATAATCATAGTTTCCTACATGCCTATCTTTGGGCTTCTTGCGATCTAAGAAACCTTGAAGTTGGCTAGGCTACAAAGTCTCTTCATCAAAAACATCTTTTTCCTCCTTGATCTTGTATTTGCCTATCCCTTCCATCATGTTCTCCATAGACATAGGATCCTCATAAAGTTTCAAATTTTGTTGTAAATGCTAAACAACAATCTCAAGATCAATAATACGCTTTTGCTTTCCGGTTTGGGAACAACTCAAACCATTATTATAACTCTTGTTTGTAGCACCAATAAATCCTTTTAGCATTTGATCAACCATCAAACGATAAGCTTTGATGCCACTTTGATGCAAGGACGGGACTGTGATGGATGATCTAACGTTTGGGTAAGTTAGGGATGAGTTTGTGGTAGTTTAGAAGTATAGGATATAACTTTGAAGATGGTAGAAATTCTGGTTCTAAAAGGTTATATGGCTTATTTGAGGTTTATTTATCATGGAATTAAGGTTTTAAAATAGAAGGATTTTAGGCTTGGGTTTGATTTGATGCAAAATAGCCTTGTTTTGAGCAAGCTTGTGGTTTTCGGGTTTTCTAAGGTAGGCTATAGCTATGCATGAATTTGGGGTTTCTCTAAGTTAAAACAAAGTACTTGGAAATGTTTTTGAAGTATGAAACCTGATTTGGAAAGTTTTTGGTTGTGGTTGGAGAATTTGATTTGGAAAGTTAAAAAGAGGATGATGGGATGAGTTGAGGTTGTAGGAGAATAGATACTTCAACGCCGGAGGAATCCGCAGCGGATAAAGTATGAACATACCACCCGAGGAATCCACCCGAGATAAGAGAACAAAGATATACTTCGCTACCTAAAGGAATGCCAAGGTATAAGAAGCTGACAAAGTGTACCATAAAGTCTACCCAGATAAGAGAACAAGAGAGAACTCTTAAAGGAGAAAACTGAAAAATATCATTAAACTTTGAATTTATAATGAAAAGAGTAACAAAACTTTCTAAATTGAATAAGCACTTCTAAATTAGAAACCATTAAATCAAACTAGAAATTAGAAAATATATAAAAATATAATGGGGTAATTGATAGAAAGTTAATACATAGTTTAATAGGTCTTCTTTAATTAGTCACACTCTTGTTTAACTAGAATAATCGAGTGTAGAGGTTTTGTATCGTATTGGTCCCGTCATAAAGGTAATCGGTTAAGCAAATAAAAAATGTCACGTGTCACTATCTAATTAGTTCCCCAAATTTTCTGTGCTATTTTTATAAGAGTCGAGGTTGATCGAAACTCTCTCTTGCCACTTGTCACTATCTAAATTAGTCCCTAAATTTTTATTTTTATTTTTTGAAAAAATCAATTTTATCACAAACTCTCTCTTCTCCTCCACCTGTACGTTCTACCTCCATCTCCACCTCCGTCTCCTCCTTACAAAGCAGGGAAAGCACCAAGCAAAGATTTCGTGCTTAGCATCCATAAATTAATAGCTTCTTGAACTCTTACAGTATGATATACGCATCTTAACCCCACGCTTAGGCTACTCACTGGACTCCGACATTTCATTGGCGAGAGCACCCTCTTTGCTTGACAGCCGGCCAGATTGCTTCGGGCACTCGGTCGTTGCTCAGACCTCTCTATGAATTTCCGCAAAAACAAAATGTAGTTCGAATATAAATTAGATCAGTTTGAAACATAATTGCTTTTGGAATATAAATCGTTAATTGATATAGAATTCTAGTTGTTTTACCTACGTTTTATTTTTGCGTGGGCTGGCGAGAAAACATCGAAATCAAGTGGAGAAAAAAAAAAAAGGTGGAGAGATATGAAATGAAGCAAGTGCGGTGGGGCCCATTCGAAGAAAATTGAAAACTGAAACGCACAAAAAGAAAAATGGTGTTAAAGCTTCTCAAACTCAAAGCAGCGAGAAGAGCCAAAAATCATCATCATCCGGATCCGTCCACTTGATCCCCCAGCGTCGCACCTCGAGATTAGAGGGAAGAAAATTCTAAGCACAGTTTAGAGAGAAAGAGCTTGGCAATAAAGGGAGAACAAGAAAATAGAGGCCCAGGAAACAACAAGGTTAATTATTAGAATTCCTCCATATTTTTCTCCCAAAGGCGAACACACTCCTCAAAACTTCTTCTTTTCTTCAAAATGGAAAAATATCTCCAGATTGAGAAAAAAAATAGACACAACATAATATTCAAATACTATTTCATTTAAAATGCCTCGATTTCTCAGTAACCAAACAAAGGAGAAATCAACGATAACACATTCAAATTCTTTAATGACCTTGATGAAGTATTGATGATCATAACAGGAATGCGATCGCGGCGGGAAGGTGAGTCCGCGGAAAGACTCTCCGTGAAAGTCTCGGTGTGGCAGTCAAAATCAAGCTCTCACAACCATTACGACACTGAGGAAGAGACAGGCGAATGTGGATATGGGCAGATTATGTTAAAATTTTCATATGTGCTAACATTAATTGAATAATTTGTTTTTGCAAAAATGGGATAATGGATAGTCTATCATATAATAAGACCAATTAATTCGTGATAAATTTTGGATTGGGCTTTGCATCTTTTTGGTAGAAGCCCAGTTGAGTGGCAAGTGTAGGTTGTGGATCTCATTAAAGCCTATTATGGGAGGGCCCACTGAGAAACCAATATTAAGTATAAAAGCTAAGTCCCCTCTTTAGTCAAGATCAAGGGTTTTTCTCATTGAACCACCCATGCTTCATTAATCTGGATCATAGAGAGGAAGACTTAGTTTGTAATCCGCTGCAATAATCAATTATTTGTGACGACTCAAACATGTATGTTATTCATTGTAATTTTCTATAATTGTCAGTATCCTTTATTCATGTAAATGATAAATTATTCTACAGATTATACTGTAATTGCAAAAAATATATATATATATATATATATATATATATATATATACTATATATATATATATATATATATATATATGGTTTATTATTATAAAATAGAAGAACAAGAGGAAATGAGAGATATAGAAGAAAGCAGGGGAGAGATTTCTTATTCCTTCACACATTATATTGTGACTCATACAAAGGCTCCATATTTATAGGGTTTAATACATGAATACATTAATGTGTATATAAATACGTAACCTACACATTCAATGTACCTATTAATATCGAGATTAATGGAGAGTTTATGGACATCCATAATATTGTTCATAATACTCCCCCTTGGATGTCCATGATACTGCCTCATTAAAAACCTTACCAGGAAAACCCAGTGGGACAAAACCATGGTGAAGGAAAAAAATGCAGTATAAAAAAATTTCTCCCTCTTCTCGCATCATTTTAAATCTCGAGCTGCGCATTCAATACCATGCCTTTCAAATGTGCGATCATTAATACGTAATAATTATTCAGGTTACAGTCATTACGTAATAATTATTCATGGTAAATATTGTGGTTATTCCACGATTGTCGGTGAATCATTTATAACACTTCCCCTTGAATGACCATCACCAGATTGTTAGTATTGCCTCATTAAAAACCTTGTCAGTAAAACCCAGTGGGACAACATGGACCAGAGGAAAGAGTACAATTATCTAACATCTTTATTATCCTCCCCACAGTAGTGACATAATTATATTGTCTTGACTTTTCAATTTGAAGATCTTTAAAGTAGCACATGCCAACGTCGCGTACAAAGTTTCTTGAATGTTGCAGAAGGCAAGGATTTAGTAAATAAATATGCTAGATTATCCATTGGACCTTATTTGTTGCACATGATTTCCACGATCTTTTGAGTTCATGGTGTAGAGAACTTTGGCGAAATGTGCTTAGTTTGATCACCTTTAATATACCCTCCTTTGATTTCTTAATACATGCGGCATTGTCTTCATATAATCTTGTTGGATTATTCTTGAAGATAATCCACCTTGATTCTCACGATGTGTTGTATCATGGATCTCCAACCCGAACACATTCTCTTATCTTCATGCATGTGAAGTATTTTACGAATGATTAGAGGAGGTGGCGGCTGCATCGTTTGTTTAAGCGATCTCCCGGGATATTCGCGATGTTCCATAAGTGAATATATATCCTGTTTGTGATCGAGCTTTGTGAGGGTTCGAAATATATCCTGCATCTACATAGCCAAGTAATTGTGGTTCCATTGCTTTGGAATAAAATAATCCCATGTCACTTGTCCCACGGAGATATCTCAACATATGTTTGATTCCATTCCAGTGCCTTTTAGTTGGGCCAGAGTTGTACCTTGCTAATACATTGAGTGCAATGTAAGTCGAATTTATAATTTGCAAGATACATTAGTACACCAATTACACTAAGATATGGTACTTGGACCAGTAACTCTTCATTTTCTTGTAGGCGGAATGGATCTTTAGTTACTTAGTGACCTAACAACCATGGGAACTAAGGGGGTGTGATTATCCATATAAGCGCTTGAGCTTTTTACGTATATGATGATTGATGAATCAATACACCATTCAAACGATACTCGATATGCGTAGAGACAATATCTTGTTTTCCCAGTATCTTTTCGTCTCAAATTCCTTCTTTAAATAGTTGGGTTTGTTTTGAGTAGGCTCTTTAGGAGTCCCAATCAAATTTAAATCATCTACATATACTGCTATTATTGCAAATCCATTTTCTGTTTTCTTGATGGAAACACATGGACAAATTGAATTATTCACATATCCTTCTTTGAGTAAATACTGGCTTAAACGATTATACCACATTTGACCAGACCGTTTTAATCCATATAAAGATCTTTGAAACTTGATTGAATACATGCTCCGTGGTTTTGAATTCATTGCTTGAATTAATGGGAATCCTTCGAGGATTTTCATATATACATTAGCATCTAAGTCCATATAAATATGTTGTGACTACATCCATCGGGCTATATCCGGTCATACGGGAGGCTATAAAGTTATCGAATATCGAGAATGTGATTAGATTAGTACGGAGAATATGTCTCTCATAATCAATTCTAGGTCTTTGTGAGAAACCTTGGGCCACAAAGGCGTGCTTTATATCGCCTTATTTCATTTTTCTCATTTCTCTTTTGTCTGAGACCCATCGATATCCTAACATATTTGTATATTTGTAGGTGTTTGAACTCTTTTGGTCGAATACCTCTCGTTTAACCGATTGATCTTAATTACTTGTTTTGATTGCTTCTTTCCATTTTAACCAATCGTTTCGATGTCGACATTCATTCACATTTTGCGTCTCTTGATCTTCATCATTTCTTATGATGTCCATAGCCACTTGGAAAAAAAAAAACATCATTTATGTGGGTAGTATTTCGATCCCATATTCTTCCCTCATGTATATAATTGATAGAGATCTCTACATTGTTATGTACCGGTACATCATTAAGAGATAACTCTTTGATTGGTGCCTCTGCAGGGGCTACTTGTTCATCGACATGGGGCTTAACAGTTATATGCTCTTCAGGAGTCATAGATATAACACTTTTCCTTTTTCTAGGAATTGTGTCTTTTGAGCCAATAGGTCTTCCACGTTTAATCGTATGGCTTAGGTTTATTGTCTGTCTTTGCTGTAATTTTCCTATTGGGATTTCAATCCTCGGGATATTCTGTTAGGGATATGCGATTTATAACTTGTTGAATCAATAAAAGCATCAGGCAATTGATTCGCAAGACCTTGTAAATGAATTATTTTCTGAACTTCTAGTTCAGATTGCTTTGTACGGGGATCAAGGTGAGATAAAGATGACTCATTTCATGTAACTTCTAGTTCAAATTGCTTTGTACGGGGATCAAGGTGAGATAAAGATGACTCATTCCATGTAATTTCTCGCCATTCTTCTGGAATTGACTTATCCTAATGGCGGGGAAAGATTTTCATCAAAGTGCCAATCACCGTCGACAATAAAAACTTCCCCGAAAGAGGCTCGATATAATTTATAATAGTCGCAGTTGAAACCCCGACATAAATACCAAGGCGGCGTTGAGGGCCTAACTTGGGTCGTGTGTAGAGCGATAGAACATAAGCGGCTTCATAAAGTGCGAAATCACGAGAAATATTAGGTTGATAACCTTTGTAGTATCAATGGTGATAAATCATGATTTAGGTACATGGGGTGAAGGAAGTAAATGTGCGGCATGTATGATAGCATGTCCCATGAGGCAATTTGGTTTTCAAAAGTAATGGTCTAGCAATCAATTGCGGATGTTTGATAAAAGGTCGACCCGACCATTACGAAAATGAACATGAGCAACGGGATGTTGAACATCATACCGATAGACATGCAATAATCGGAATGCTTGAGATGAGAATTCACCAGCATTATCAAGACAAATTGTCTTGATAGGGTGATCAAATTGTGTTAAAGTCGAATTATTTGAGCGGTAATCTAGCAAAAGGCAACATTCTGCTAGAAATAAGGCATACATAAGGCCGTCGAGTGGGCCAGCGTCAATTAAAACCATAAAATAACGAAAGGTTACTAGGTGGGTGAATAGGCCCCTAAATATCCCCTTGAACCGCGTTCTAGAAAAGTGGGGGGATTCAAATGTAACCTTTGTAAAAGATGGTCCTAATTAATTTGCCTTTGGAGCAACGACCGCAATCTGAGGATAAGGGTAAGTCGTTCGTGCCAAAGTAAAAATGCATTGGAGTCATTGAACTTATGGTTCATGACAACATAAGATTCAATAGATCTAATAGTTGTATGATATAACCCATAAGATAAAGAAGACAATTGTTCCAAGATACATTTTTGCCCAGAAATAATAGAAGAATGAGTAAATACTCATTGTCATCATGATTCATAGTTCCAATATGATATCCATTTCGGAAAATATCTTTGGCTAGGTAAATTTCTACTAGATTTATTAGAATAAGGGCATATTCAATTTGGAATTTAGTGCCTTTTGGTAGAATAATGGTGGCTCTTTGGAGCAACTGTCCAGTCAACGAGGACGAGATATAGTATGAACATAGATTGAGCTAATGTGAAGGTTGAAAAATATTTCTTATCACAGATCGTGTGGGTTGTAGCACGATCGGCCAAGACATGCATCACCAGCGATGGCATATAATTGTTCTGATTACAGGAGGATCCATATATCTTCAAAATAAAAACGAAATTTAAATAGAAAATCAAAGTTCGCATTATAGATAACTGTATTGAAAAGCAAGTATGGAAAAGAAAATAACATAGAAAAGTAACAGGATAAATAACATAGAAAAATGTGAGAATAATCATATGTCTCGATCATATACATGTGCCATCCCCGATCAAATGGTGATTTTCCATAGATCTTCAAAAATCATAAACATCGAAAATGTTTTAAAGGTCTTGCACCCGTCATCGTCAAAGAAAGGATCATCAGGATCCATAGTGTCTTTTCGGTTAATAAAATTTGTTTCAGTGTGCTTGTCTTTTCCTTTCATGGAGGCCTGATAAAGGTCAACCAAATGCTTGGTTGTACGACAGGTACGAGACCAGTGACCCTTCATTCCACATATGTAACATTCAGTCTCATAAACCTTTTGTTATGTGGCTACTGTGCCTTCGAGATAATTTTACGACGGTTCAACTTACGGTTGTTGGAGGTATTGTTCTTTCAAGCTTCGTCAGGATCAATGGATCCTTGGCCGTTAGATATTCACTTTTCAGGCCTCCATCAATATGATGACGAAGGAATATTAAGGCCTTAGCGCGATCCTGCAGGGATGCGGTATTTCCTCATTTGATTGTGTTTCCAAGATTCATAGAATCCAAGTGGATTCGGCGTCAAGATCGAGATAAATAATTCTTGCGAAATATCAAGGCAACAAATTCGAATTTGGTGATATTGGACATTTTTATGTACGAATATCAAGCTTCGAGGCTTGAACATTCCAGGACCACAGGCTTGAGGCTGTTTTTGAAAAAAAATAATTCATCTTAAATGCTTCAAGCATCGAGGCTTGAATGTGTGTGTTTCAAACGTAGGCTTCGGGTTGGTTTTTACAATAGAGTTCAAG
Organism: Tetrastigma voinierianum; assembly: GCA_016808115.1. Classification (NCBI taxonomy): domain Eukaryota; kingdom Viridiplantae; phylum Streptophyta; class Magnoliopsida; order Vitales; family Vitaceae; genus Tetrastigma; species Tetrastigma voinierianum. The sequence continues at coordinate 141,846 of JAEQBH010006760.1, forward strand.
CTTCAGGCTTTTAACTCAGAAATTGGAAGTCTGAAAATAAATTTCAAAAACAAAAAAATTTCAGACTATGAAATTGAAATGTACCTTTCTTGTTTTATGATTTTGTAATATCGTCTGAGGTCTGAGTTCCCTGGATTTGAGCTTTCTGACTTTGTGATTATTCGGACTCTCGTCTTTGATAATGTCATTATAAAATAGAAGAACAAAGAAGCGAGAGATATAGAAGAAACAGGGGAGAGATTTCTTATTCCTTCATGTGTATTGTGACTCATACAAAGGCTCCCTATTTATAGGGTTTAATACATGAATACATTAATGTGTATATAAATACGTAACCTACACATTTGTAACCTACACATTCAATGTACCTATTAATATCGAGATTAATGGAGAGTTTATGGACATCCATAATATTGGTCATAATAGTTGTTTTTTTGAAAAAAATTTAAGAGCCAGTGCGATAGTGACAAGTGGCGAGAGAGTTAGAGGATCAAATTGATTTTAAAAAGAAAATCTGGGGTAGTGACACATGACATTTTGACTGTTTAACCGATTTACCACTTTTAACGGGACCAATATGATATGGGACCCCCTAAACTTGGGTTTATTCCTAGTTAAATAGTAGGTGAGACTAATTAAAGAAGACCGACCAAACTATGGATTATTAATGTCAATTACCCCTATAATAATTGACTTATTCAAACTCTTCTTCAAGCCTTGATCACTTCCTTAACTCGTTTCAAGTATTAATTGAATTCCAAAAATTACATTTTGATGATCTTATAGCTTTGCAACCTTCTAAATCTGAATCTTCCATAACCAATGTCGTATTTCCATTTGTTTTTATAGATGCTCGTGCATCAGTATGTAAGTCTAAGATTGTGTATGTAATCAATTGATTCTTAGAAGATGGTTTAATATATGGGCATGGCCACAGAGAGTAGGCGTGGTGCCCCAAACTACGTTAATAATTTCTTGATGTCTCCTTTTATTTTCCTTCCATTCTTTTTATTTGTAATTGATGGTTAGGGGTCTCAGCAGGGCACGAGGTCAAACCCGATCCGAGTCCCTGCAGACGAGGTAAAGCTCAGCCCAAGCTCGAGTAGGCTAAGCCCTGTCTAAGCTCATTTTTAGAAGGGCAGGGCTATAGGCTTCATTTTTGGCCCGGCTCGACTTGACGAGCTGGCCCAACTCGTAGGATCTCAGGCCTATCCTTAGGCCCACCCATAAGCCCGTCCTTAGGCCCTCCCATCGCCAGCCCATAGGCACATCCTTTAGACGCCAGCCAAGCACTTGTCTTTGTCCATGGGGCCAGCTCATCGCAGCCCTTTAGACTCGTCTTGATAGGCCCACCCCTATTCCTATGTTATTCTTTTAAAATATATTATGTAACTCTATTTATAATATGTATTTTGTTAAAAGTTTACTATATAAGTCGAACATAGGTACAATTTAGTTGATGCATTAAATTTTAAGCAAGAGGAAGTTGGTTAAAATTTTTAAAAAATATGGTTTTAATTATTGGGTTTGTCAAGCCCACTTGCCCTAGGCCCATTAGGCTCGTCAGCCACGGTCTGTCAGTGAGCGCGATACTGGGCCACATCGGGCCCTCAGCTCGCCACACCGCCGACCCACTAGCGCGTCAAGTCCACCCACCCTAGGCCCGCCTAGTACAGGCCCATGGGTTGGGCCCGCGGCGCTTAAAAATCTGAAGTTATTTTGACCAGTCAAACGAGCCTGGGCCGGGCCAAAGCCCGGGCTGCATGCCTCATTTCTGAGATCGACGGCTTGACCCAGGCTCGGCCCATTGGAAACCCCTATTAATGGTCATAAAATAAAATCCATTTATTAATTTCGTTTCAATCATCACATGTCAATGTCAAAACATTAATTTGTGAGATATATATTTAAAAACTAGACATAAAATCTACAAAGGGGCTAAACGAGAAAAGCTACAAAGAAGGCTTCAGCCAATGAAGTGGAAAATGCAATTTTATTAATTCTTAAGACCAAAAATTAGGGTTGATTTTCTTTCACACAAACCATGTGTTTATTCGTAAGAAAGTGCAGTCTCCATATCCATAACAGAGTGCATTTATAGCATAGAGAAAAGACAGAAAATTAACAATTAATTTCGGGCGTAAACAAAAATCGCACAAATTATTGAAGGAGGACCTTAATTAGCCAGGCTAAGAGTCTCCAAAAATGCCCATCTTTTTTAAATCTTCGAGTTCATCATCTCTGTATTTGGATTTACATGGCGAGGAAATTAAATGCGGGAACCAATGGACGATTATCCACGATCGGGTTTTAGTATATCAGCTCTGGAATAATGTCCTACCACATCGAACATGAACTTTGCTTTTGGAATCTCTCCACGAACATCTACATATCAAGTGATCATAAAAATATTTGATCAATCCATGATAGAGTATAATTCTTCTACAAAACTAAGCTTGTTGTCCTCTTAAAACTAAACAATTGTTTAATCATTCGTCTTATTTTCTTTGTTGGAATAGGGTGACCCGAAATTTGTCTACGGAGCTTCCAAAAAAGTGTTACAGCCTTGACATTATGATTTTTTTTTTTTAAAGATTTATGGAGATATCGAAGGGAATATTGGACTACCCAAGTCCCAACCCCTAATCCTGTTAGGGGGGTGTGGGAGCGGAGCCCTGGGAATATGGGCTTGCTTGTGGGTTTCTCTTGTTCTCAATTTTAGAATAGTGAATTTCTCTTCATCTAATCTTAATTGTTATTAATTTTCCCTATTTATGGTTTTCATGTGAATTCGTGTACTTTTCATTTTTCATCATTTCTATGTTGGAATTCTTAATCACCTAACCACATGTTTCTAGTTTAATATCATAAACATAGTATGAATCCTAAAATATTAGACCCGAATCATGCATAATAGGCAAACCCTAAATAATCATGTTTCTACCCATTTAGTTTAAGAGATAAAGTTTGTATAGCAGAAGCGTACCTGTATCCATTGTCGGAAGTTGTCGAATGTATGGGTTAAATCTTCTGAATTCGATATGACCCTAATGACAAGAATTTGTCTCCCCTCTAAAGATGGGGGTGTAGAGAAGAAGAAGAACTAGGGTTCTTTAGTCGTATTAATTGAGGACCATAACCCTAATATTTAAACTAGTTATACTAGGTTAGATAATTCTACTTTGACTCCACATCAAATTAGAAATATCCATAATGTATCCACACCCTTAAGCCAATTACTTAATTCCCATCATAATTATTGAAGATATCCAATATTATGACGTTCCCTTCACATTTAAATATTTTTGATATGTAATTGGAGAGAAGTTACCGGGATAGGCATACCAAGATCAGCTGTGAAGAGACCTTCTCCTTCATAATTCGGTCCTGCTAGAATTTCGCCATGGGGGGAAATGATGACACTACCCCCAGCCCAAATAATAGAATCAGAATCAGGAGTGACAAATTCTTCGGAAGGACTGTAAAGATACTCAGGTGGAGAAGGGTAATCTTTCCTCCGACAGAATTGGATGGGTGAAAGAACATAGCATCCACCCTCCATTGCCACGTGGGTCATTGTAGATACCCATGTATCCCCGGAATCAGCAGTTGGAGCACAATATATCTCAATACCTATATGCATGTACATTGGTATTGTTATGATCAACGACACACTAATGAAATACGAAAACAAAGAAAAACATTAAATTTACGTGAAAACCTTTGAGAAAAAAGAAAATAGACAACAGAGAAAGCTTTACTATAAATCTAAGAAAAAATTATAGGGTACAGTATATGGAATAGATAATAAATCCTAATATGTTGATATGACGAAAATATCCGTACAAAAAGGTCCATACTGTGGAGGGCATTTTTTCTCAACTTTTTCTTTTTACAAAAGTCAGACATAAACCCAAAACCAAACTCGGATCACAAATCAGCATGTACTTTGTGATCAATCAATCCCATGTCATATACATAATGTGTTTGTCCACATATCTAGCTCAATTGATTGGAACTTTAAATGTTTAAAGACAGAACATGGGGAGGAAAGGGGTTCAGATCCCAGTATAAACAGTTTACTACATTGTATTATTAAGTAATTAGCTTTAAAAAAAACATAATGTATTTCAATCTCATATCAAAACCCTAGTAAGTTAAAAAAAAAATTAGTATTGAAGCCTGGTATGGTAATTGTCTTTGGAATTAACAGTCATAAGAAACAATTTCTTACAACAGTATGAACCATATTTCAAAACCTAACGTGTTCTTTTAGTTGCTTTTCATGTTCTAAATTATAATTTAAAATTTAAATTTCTAACTAATTTGAATTATATATGATTTAAAAAAAATTATATAACAACCGAAAATGATAGAATCATTTTCCTTTACATTTGTTTTTATTTATTCACGCTTTATTTTCTAATGTTTTATTTATTTTTGTTGGATCCAACAGAGTTTTTCAAAGGTACTTGGTATTTCAAGCCGAATCATAATAGCTAATGAAGGAAAAAAAGGGAAATGGTAGTGTACTGTTTTAAACATTCAAACATTTAAATTTGTGATGGAAACGTGGTATCCACTTGTGAAAAGGTATGGTCGTAATGGCTTCGTTCCTGAAACCGATGTGGTTCTTAATGAGAGAACCACTATATAAAATGGGTCCCCTCTTGCTACTCTCTCAACGAGAAAATTCATTCATTTAGAACACCATCAATATTGAAGAAAGTAAGGGAAGGCAGAAAAATTCGAAGGAGTTTTGTGGTCATGTTTACTGCATTTCAAAAATCAATGGCTAAAGGTATGTCTGGATCCTAGTTTTATTCCTTTCATGTTTCCATGTTAGAAACATGCCAGGTTAATGTTTATACTTACGGAACACATACCTTTGGCATACATTGATGTCCTTAGCAGCGGCATTCTATTTTCCCAACAAATGACCGAACCAAGTTTTCCATAAGGAGTGTCATAAACTGGAGTTGTAGAGCAATCTCCGAAACCCCAGACCAGCCTCTCCCAATATGTGGGCATGATTTTCCTGTGTTTTCCAAGGTAATTACCTTCAGGATCAAAGAACAAAACAGAGCAATACAGCGTGTATCCCTCTCTCTCAATTGCACCTGTCACTAAATAGACTTTGTATTTCGCAGCCATTGCTGCCAATCTATCAACTTCAGGTCCTGATCAAAATACATTCATTCATTTGAGATCACAGAGATGAAATCTATTACCTGATTCTGCATCACATTTCTATCATGCAGGCCTACCTATCATCATAAAAAGCAGCATTTTTTTTTTCAATCATCAAAGATGTCTTGTTCCAGTAAGTTATGAATAGGGATAAGATCTTTTCAGTACAGGAGAAAGAGAGGTTACTGACCAAGCCCAATAGGGAGAGCCTAACCCAAAATTATGTTTATGTAATTAAACTTTTATGTAAAAAATAGAGTAAACTTTTGAAAAAATTATTAAAAAGTATGTAAAAAATTCTGACACATAATTAAAAAATAGAAAAAAAAATATATTGATGATGAGAAGAATGATATTGATGGAGATTTTCTTTATTTAGAATTTGATACAAATCCATGAATGTTTATTTTGTTTTGGAACTTAGAATTTTTGTGATGATGGGAAGCACTAATGGTGTTTATTCTTTTTGCTTGTTATTTTGTTTTGAAAATGTTTGTGATCATAGGAAGCTTGATGATATTTGATTTTATGTTTTATTTGTCATTTCCTTTATTGTTTTTTATTATTAAATAAAAACTATAGACGATATTAATTAGTGAGATATATACTTTTTATTTATATTAGGAAGCCCACGCCTCAAATGTGCCTTCTGCCTCCAGGCCTCAAGAGGCTTTTGCGCCTCCTTGCATCCTAGGCTTCCATGCATCTTAAGTCTTAAATAACTTCTTGAAATCATTAGTGCAATAGATTTCGAATTTATAGAAAGCATCCAAATTAAATATTTTAATGAAGAAAAACACCTATAAGATTTTAGTTTTATAATCTCACTGATGCATATGAAACAAAATTGAAAGAAAGAGTATAGTTCATTAGTTATTTTTACTAAATTCTGAATTGAATAATAAATGTTTTAATTATATAATGAATCTTTACTTTATTTTAATCTTTTATCATGGTTTCATGATATATATAATATTAATTTTTTGTTCTTTAGTTTTTAGGTTTTTTATTTTTTAAAAATTATGAAAAGTGTTTATTTCTTCAAACACTTCCATTTTATAAGTGTTTATAATGATCTTTTTAGTAAATTTAGCTATTATAAGTGTTTGTGTAGGATGCATCCAAACATCTTAGAATGATGCATAAGCGCTTTTTAAAATATGCATTCAAACACAAATAGCATATTGAATAAAGTCGCATGATATAGTTTCTCGTAATAAGTTCGGTATGAAAAATTAAAAGAAAAAAAGATAGGGTGCTTAAATAAGTTGTTTACCCAAACAAGGCCTTAGGTATCACTTCACAATCTCTTGTGGAACCGATGTGGGATCATATCATTACCCACTCCTAGAGAAGTCGGACGTCCGCAAACGGCTCAAGCTCTGGATAGCTTCCACACCGAACCCTCTTTTGAGGCACCGGGTAGCCCTCTTCCAAGTAGCCATTTCTCGCTACGCACCGGCTCTCAATGAAATCACCAATGATAAGTATCTAAGCCTAATAGGAGAGTCAAACTCAAAAGACCGGCCTGATAGGTGGGAGAACATCTTATGTTTGAGTATCATTTTACACTTTTATGTGGAACCGATGAGGGATCGTATTACTTTCACAATCTTCTAATTGAATTGAAGTATCATGCAGGCCTACCTATTATCATAAAAACCAGCATCTTTTTTTTTTTTTTTCAATCATATTCAAAGGTGTCTTGTTCTATTTAAGTTATGAATTGGGTTCAGATCTTTTGTAATTTAAGGGAGAAAGGTGAGACTGACCGGGGACATTAATGGCAGAAGCATGGTACTTTCGGAAACTCTCTTTCCCTCTTGGTGACTGGTCGGCGAAGTTGTATCCACGGGGATATCCACCGATAAATGCTTCAGGAAACACAACCAATTGGGATCCCAGTTCAGCTGCTTCTTTCAAAAATCTCTCAGCCTTATCTGCTCTCAAAATCATATTAATTACAGGGGTTAATAGTTCATTAATCCACGGCTAAGAAGGTAAACCATTTGGTTGAATTAGAGAGAATGAGAGTTAAGCTCAAGAAATCCCAGATGACTTTGTGAAGCTCTCATATTTTCAGCTGTTTTATAACTAAGAAATTAAAGAGAAAACAACCCAACCCAACTCATATTTCCTTGACTAGCTAGCAGCTGAAAATATGATCAGGGTTCAACTATCCTTTTCTTTCTTTCTTTCCGTTTTCTCGGCAACCAATCGGCATACAGAATTAATGAAGAATTGAAAGACAAATGCTATACATTACCAAGAGTGGCAGCAGTATCATAAAAGACACTAGAAGCTTGAACAACGGTGGCTCTGACAGTTGAAGACATTGCAGAAACCATATATTTAATCGTTTCCCTTTTGCTTGAGGATTCCTCACGGTGCGTTCAGTATATATATTGGCCAAGAACAATATGTTTCCTTGCCTTCCTTAAACAAGATTGACAAGTCAGTGAATTAATACCTGCCTTGGTTTCTATATAGCCATAAAAATAGGTTATTTAAAAAAAAATACAAATATAGGTTAAAAACTAAAATAATGTAAAAGCGATACATTTAAAGCCCGAATTCGGTATCACATCTCTGACAATGTCACGAGTAGCAATGTTACTGTAAACAGTTATGGCATTGAATCTTTTTTAAATTAATGCTGCGATGTGACATTGGATATTTTTATAACATTGTAGTATTAATTTTAAAAAAAATTTCAATGTGACTGACGTACTACTTTGGGTTTTTCTTTTCAAACTATGATTGTAATTTTTTTTAAAGACGCACTATTTTGGGCTTTGCTTTTCAAAGTAATTTTTTTTTTTAAAATTTGGTATTAGTTTAGGACAACACTCTATGTTGATTCCCTCCTCGTCACAAATTTTGACGTTATTCGCAGACATTGTTGACCAGCTCAAAATTAGTGCCATAAATAAAGGGCGTCAACCTAAAAAGATGAGCACATACTCAAAATTAATAGTCTTTTATTTGTTTTTCTTTATATATATATATATATATATATATATATATATATATATATATATATATATATATATATAAATAATTGCCACTACTATATATACAAGTTGTGATGATTAAATTTGAATAAAACGAGGGACCCGCCCACATGCATGGAGTCTATTTCCATGACTTAGAAAACAAAAAACAAAAAATAAAAACAAATACAATAAAACAGAAAAAGAAAAAGTCATTAACAAACAGTTTCATGTGCATGGCCGCCCCTATCTATACTTTTCTATAAAACTACAACCCACTGGTCTTTTATTAATCTTTCAGAAAAATTACAGTGTCCCACAAACAAATATAAGATAAGATACAATTTATTAATGTTTATAGTTTATTTTTCAAGACAAATATTTCTACATATATTCATAAAAGAGAGCAAACACAAATACATGAAAATGAACAATCTGCGTGTATGATGATTAGATTTGAATAAGAAAGAGGCAGACGCCCACATGCATGGATTCCACTACTGCTGAAGTTTGGACATACATACCTTTTCTCACCAACAACTGCAGAAGTTTGGACGGCTGTGATGGAAACATATTCTGATCTTGGAAACTCAACCCAGATTGTTGCAGATCATGATCTGAACTCAGTGGAGATATTTAAACATTTATCTGAGATATCTCTTCAAGTTATAACTGGAATTATAACTTGCATAAAATAAATAAAGTGCACGCAATATGTTTACGTTGTTAAACTGTCCATGTCTGCGAAGCTGTGTCCAGATGAAAAGATTTCCACTAATCCGATTCAAGGATACAATTAGTCTTATATGGCATGAGACTCACTCTTTACCCACAGCCCTTCTAAACCTAATAACTCCTAGTGGAATTTATGTTAGAGTTTTTCCTTTTTAGTGTAAATGAATTAACATGTAAATGGCTGGTTTGATTTTTATTTATTCCTTAACGGTTATGCAATTAAATCCTTAAATACCATTTAAGGATATTTGATTCTTTTTTCTTCCGTTTTCCGGAACGGTTGGATGACGAGTCACTAGTTTGATCGCCGTTTCTATTCTGAACTCTATTTAATTGGAGTTTCAAGCTTCTTTGAAAAATCAGAAAAAATTTTCCTCTGTCAAATTCTCTCTCTGTGGTTCACTGTGTGATAGAATTACAAACATTACGTCCAATTCGTTGGAGTGATTGCAAATGTGCTATTGCCGTCATTCTATGGTCGTTTTATCTAAAGGAAGCAAGCGTGCGCCGAGAGTTTTGAGCACCTCGGAAGAAGGCATGAATCTTACGCTGGGAGATTGTGTTGCATAAGATTTGATATGACATTGTCCTTTATTTTTCTGCATCTTTGTAATTTTCCTCCTCTTCTTCTCTTGATTTTCATTTCAAGTTGTACTATGTAATAACAGCTTAAACTAGACTTGAAGGAGGATATTTAAAAAAAGGAAAAGCAACCAATAAGGTCGGTGGTCGGAAAAGAAGTGATCAGATAAGGAAAAAACAAAAGGAAGAAAAAGGAAAATGAAGAAATTTTCAAACAAGAGAGTTTCCTTGAAGGAAAAAAAAAAGAATTTGTTTCCGGAAAAAAACAATAAAAAAAAGGGAAAAAAACTGAAAAGAAGGGATAACATTTGAGAAAATGAAAATAATATTTTAAAGGAAAGGAAAATCCGTTCAGGAACATTAATGTAAACACTGATACTTTCCAGAGCTTTCTTTCCACTCTTTGTGACTAGTCCTTGAAGTTGTATCCACAGGATATCCACCTATAAATGCTTCGAGGAAAGTATTATATTAATTACAAGAGTTAATAATAATTAATCCATGGCTAAGAAAGTAAACCATTTATTTGATTGAATTAGAGAACGGAAGTTAAGCTCAAGAAATCCCAAATGACTTTGTGGAGACTCTCATATTTTCAGCTGTTTTATAACTAAGAAATTAAAGAGAAAACAACCCAACCCAACTTATATTTCCTTGACTAGCTATCAGCTGAAAATATGATCAGGGTTCAACTATCCTTTTCTTTCTTTCTTTCCGTTTTCTCGGCAACCAATCCGCTTACAGAATTAATGCAGAATTGAAAGACAAATGGCATACATTACCTAGAGTGGCAGGAATACCATAAAAGACACTAGAAGCTTGAACAACAGTATGGCTCTGACAGTTGAAGACATTGCAGAAAACATATACTTAATCGTTTCCCTTTTGTTTGAGGATTCCGCACAACAAGATGACAAGTCAGTGAATTAAGCCTGCCTTGGTTTTCTATATTAATGAGTTTTGGATAAAAATAGGTTATTTTAAAAAAAATTACAAATATAGGTTGAAAAATAAAATAATGTCCAAACTAGTACGTCTAGGTCACGTCGGCATACACATCAGTAATGCCACAGTCATTGGTTATGGTATTGAATATTTTTTTAAGTTAATATTGTAATGCAGTATTGGAAATTTTTTGAAGTTAATACTGAAGTTAGGGGCTGCAACGTTGATTTAAAAAAAATAATTCAATGTGGCTGCCGTACTACTTTGGGTTTTGCTTTTCAAACTATGGTGATATTTTTTTTTAAAAAATTTGGTATTAGTTTAGGACAACATTCTATGTTGACCGGCTGATAGTGGGCCATGTATGAAAAGCAATATGACAACATTCAATTGTGATTTGTAGTTCGGACTACGGGAAATATGTCTTTTGTGCCATAAATAAAGGGCGTCAACCTAAAATGATGAGCACATAATCAAAATTAATAGTCTTTTATTTGTTTGTCTATATATATATATATATATATATATATATATATATATATATATATATATATATATATATATATATATATATATATATATATAATTACCACTACTATATATAAAACGAGGGACCCGCCCACATGCATTGTGACGCCACAACCCGTCAACCCATGGAATACATGTGGCCATTGAGTGTATCAATGCCACAAAATGAGTGTCTCTCTACCCGAGACACAAACATGAGTTAAAATGACCACATCGGGCCCATCCATCCATACTCACCAACTATATTACAATAGTTTCAAGAGTTAATTACACTCTTATACAACATACATCAGTCATAATGTTTCAAACATGTTTTACAAAAATATGTAATCAAAGCCATAAGTCGGCTTTCTTCTCAAAAGCGGCCTCTAGTGAGCGCCGTCTTCCTGAATACTCCTTGTACTGGGGATCATGACGGGGTGGCTTGATCTTCGATAGTTGAATTTTCTTACTTGGGTTACTCCCCACCTAAGTCTTTATGCAATGGCACACCAAACATTCAAGTAAAACATACATGTCGCTACTCAAATGTCTACATGTTATGGATGAGAATGTGATACACCCATCCCCACATCTCGAGCCCTCACTGACTCCCTCACGCATGCTAGACGAGTGTGAAACACTATTTCAAAACAATGGGTTTGTTCTTGAAAACATAATACCAAATTTTAGATGAAATTCTATGAAATGACCCTTCGAGGTGAATTCTTCAGATAATTCTACACAGCTTGATCATGGGTCGTCCTCGAGATGAAGCTGTTGGAATGACTCCTGAGGCAATTCTTCAGAAAATCTTCCCATGAAGTTCATTTGACAACCATGTTTTTCATGTCATGCACCCATACCTACTGTTCTAAGTTACCCCGGTGCATATGAAATGCAATATGCCATTTCACAATAATTCATGTTAATATATCATGCATATATTAACAAAAATCATACACAAACAACATGTTATTCATTCATAGCAATAACACCAAAATTAGCTCACATGGGCTAATAAACAATCCGACAATCCATCTTGGAATTGCCCAAACAATCACATGACGTATAATATGTTATTCAAACATAATAACATATAACATACAAACTTTAACACCTCTGGTCCATAATGGTTTAAGTTTGTCAAGAAATACACTCTAGGGTTTGCCGTTTCAATCGAGTTTTGGCACCAAATGAGCTATACTTTCGGGCCCCCAAACATCCCTAACCATTAAAATGACTCTTAGCCAAAGAATAAAACAAGTAGGAGAAAACCCCTACCTCCCGGAGTTTGTCGAAACTCCACACTTCTAGCACCCACACGTAGCTCTTGCAGTGGGGATCCATGCCTGCCTCGGCCCAGGGTTTTGGACATTCGCCCGAAGTGTCTAGAGAGAAGTGAGGCTTCTCTACAAACTCCTCTTTCTTCTTCATGCTCTCTGTCTCGGTTCCTCTCCTTCCCAGGCGGTTTATCAAGCATGGGTCAAGAGAATTGTCTTCTCTCTCTTGCCACTTGTCAAGCTCCCATTGGCTCCTTAGATTACACCTTATCCCCTTATTCATCTACCATGGATTTTCACCCAATCACATGTTGCCAAATGTCTCTCATGGGTCCCATTTGAGCTCATGTTTGGCTCATTCTGCACATGACACGTGGCACCTCCTTAGCCACTCACAATGTGCCAAGTGTCAGCACCGCTCCGGTGCCTCAGCGTGAAATTACAGTGTCTCGAAATTTGATGTCAAACGTATTAGCTAGATTTCACAAAATGATTAGCGGTGAGTAAAGTCGTTTCGTCATCGGAGATCGAGAAAAATTTTTGGATTTTGGCTAAAGTACATTTATTTCGAAAGGTGATTTTTAAGGTGCATCACATGAGTCTATTTCCATGACTTAGAAGCAAAAAAAAAAAAAGCAAAACAACAAGCAGAAAAGAAAAAGTCATTAACAAACATTTTCTTATTTTTTGCCGCCACTATCTGCTTTTCTATAAAAACTACAACCTTGTTCTTTTATTAATCTTCGGAAACTTGTGATGTCCCATAGAAGAAATATAAGATAGATACAATTTATTAATGTTTATAGTTTTATTTTCAAAGATAAAAACTTTTTTGGCTA
>JAEQBH010006761.1:0-145136 GCA_016808115.1 Tetrastigma voinierianum
ATTGAATAGGTGGTCTTTGGTAGAGTGGAGCGTATAGTCCTCTGATGCGGTGGGTCGATGATGGTAGTGGTGCAGTAGAGTCATGCGGGGTGCTGCTCGAAATCGATAATGGTTGGGCCTGATGCCTATCAATCCTCTGTCCTAGTCCCAATGTGGCATTCCGGAGAGGTGCCATGGTATCGATAATGTACTGCCCCTAGTTCGATCCGACCTAATTGGTGAGTCCGAACCGAATCCGGGATGCTTTATTACTAGTTACTTATGACGCCCTCATTTTGGGGCTCTGATATTACTAAATTGTGACACCCCTTCCCGGTCCAACCCAATTGGTGGGTCCGAACCGGATCCGGGATGCTCTGTTTTCTATAACTTATAAACTTTAAGCTATTCATTCATATAATGTTAAACATTTAACTTGTACCATATTCTGTAACAGCGGATACAAAATACATATACAAGCTCCATATATGGAAGTGTTCAACATTTACATTGTTTACAAAAAGCAGATATATACATTATGCAAAATCTTCCGGTGGACCCCTTTGGTGATGTGTTGACCCAGGCTGTGATGTGGATTATCTTGCCCTCACGGTTTCCTCTTACGTACCTACACGGATGAAACACGAGGGCTAAACATAGCTTAATTGGGAATTCACATATGGGCAGGCCTCTAACAAGGGCCATCCCACTTTAAACACGCCATATCTTTATGACCACGTATAACATGTACATATATTTATCCATTTCTCATGTCTACTTTCTTTTCTCATAACATGTTTCTTTTCTTATCATATTTCATATACTTTTCATGTCATTTTATACTGTATTTCTTGTTCTTGTAACTGTATACTATCATCGTATAGCAATGTTATGCTTCTCATATCATATCATATACTTTATACATTCCTTTACATATACTTTTCATTTTCTTTTATGTTCATGCTTGCAAATACCATTGAAGTGGATACGAAGCGTATGTGCGAGAAGGTACTATCAGCATTCTCTTATATGTATGTACCGAAGGTACTATCAGCATGCGAGGCAGTGATTTCTATATCATATGTACCCAGAGTACTATCAGCATGCGAAGGCAGTGATCTCTGTATGAAACAACGAGTGCGTATAGTGATCGGCAGATGCGTAATCATGTCGACCAAGCGAGACCTCGATATCTATGTTTGTATGTTTGTAGCAGCGTGTCCCTATAGGCATGCCTATCTGTCAACTTCTACTCGATTGCGGGCAATCATATTTATTATGTTTTCTTAACAATCTTTCATGTTTTAGAAAGGATATCTCATATACATGAATAAATATACTTATGAGATATTCCTTATCAAATAAGTTTTGATAAACATTTAACTGTACTTTTTCTTATACAAAATTATACGTGTATTTTTTTTTTAACTTTCATAGATCAAACTTATACTTATACTTGTACTTATAGCAACTTATACTCATTCAGGAACTTACTATTTGTCCACACTAAAACTAGCCCAGGAATTGGCGAGTCTGGTCGTTTTCAACTTAGTGTCATTCATATTTGAACCCCCGTTATTCATTTATTAGGGTTCCTATACCATTGGTGTATGAATTTGAGCTTAATAATGTAAAAATATAAGAAACTAGGGCTGTCGGAAAAAGTGGTACTACATCGATCTGCCATCAGTGCAGTACCATTCTGTACGGTGAGTGAATGGGGTACCACTTTGGATAGTCTTAGGTACCATTTGGCCTCTGCATGAGTGGTACCGGTACCACCTTGTTCTGGTATCGGTACTAGTCGCGGAAACTGCCCATAAATGGAAAATTTTCCCTCTTTCACTCACTTTTCTTCCATACTCTTCCTCTATTCCATTTTACTTCAAAAACCTATCATGAATTACTCCCAAAACAACTCTAAAATGGGTCATAACCCATACATAAACCAAACATAAAGACTAGTTAGGGTTTGTTCTAAACCCAAACTCAATTACTTGCAAATAAACCATGAATCCCGACCTCGAAGGGATTCCATACTCTTCTTGTACAATTTAGGGGTTTTGCAATCCTCTTTCCAAGACATACAGGTTAGGATGAAATCCTAACAAAACCCTAGGTTTGGGGACAAGCTACTATCCATATAATTTCATGGAAATCCATACAAAACTTTAGAATTCCATACCTTTGCTCTCTCTTGAAGTCCTCTTCTCCTTCTCTTCTCTTCTTGTTCTTCTCCTTCTTTCTCTCTTCTCTTCTCTTTACGTGGGAACCCTAACTTGGGAGACCAAAAATGAGATATTTTTGGTCTCCTCCTCTTTTTATACTCAATTTTCCCTTTTATTACTCATTGGTCCTCATCTTCATTTATTTGCAATTCAACTTATACTAACTTTGGCATACAATCTTATGAGATTATGACCCTTAGGTCCCAAATTAGTAAATGACCAATTCACCCTTGTCTTTTGTATAAATTCCGGGTTTTGCTTATTTTATTTTTAGCATTATTTTATTCCAGAAAAATATACATTTACTGTTACTATACCCTAAACATGCTATAGAACTGTCAACGTATAATTTGGGGTGTTACAACTCTCCCCCCTTTAAAAGAATTTCATCCTCGAAATTCATACCTGATTCGAAGAGTTGCGGATACTATGCTCTCATAGTTGCTTCTGGCTCCCAAGTAGCTTCTTCTTTGCCATGGTGTTGCCAAAGCACTTTCACTAACGGTACTTGTTTGTTCCGCAACTGTTTCACCTCTCGATCCATAATTGCCTTTGGCTCCTCATCATATGAAAAATCCTCCTGGCGCTTTGTATTTCTTGCCTTTGGTAGTATGCGACTCATCAGGCGGTATCTCGAAAGCATCGACACATGAAACACATCGTGTAATTTGGACAACTCCGGAGGGAGTGCCAATCGATAAGCCACAGGTCCGATTCTCTCCAAAACTTCATATGGGCCAATGAACCTCGGACTCAGCTTGCCCTTCTTACCAAACCATAGAATTTTCCTCCACGGCGATACTTTTAAGAAGACCTTGTCTCCCACTTCATATTCAATATCTCTCCTTTCCAAATCGGCATACGACTTTTGTCGATCACTAGCAGCGTTTAATCTTTGCGAATGCTGAACTTTGTACATCTTTGCTGACCCGAAACGCATGCTCATTCAATTATGTCGACAAACGGGAGTTCTACATATCGCAGAGCCATCTGAGAGCTCGCCAGATTATGCCATCTTGAATGAATGCGTTGTTATAGCGAAATTCCATGATGGAATATCTTATCCCGACTTCGGTGAATTCCATTACACGTCCACGAAGCATATCTTGATGGATCAACCTCTCGGATTGTCCATCGTAGCGGATGGAATGTTGTGCGAAATTCAGCCTAGTACCTAAGGCTAGCGTAGTTGTTTGGAATCTCGAGGTAAATCACGGATCTGCTCCCGTGATAGACAGCGGTACCGTGTCGCCGCAATCTCATCCACATATAACTCAAACTGAGTCGATCCATAGAATAGTCAGCATTTGGTATAAAATGGGCGACTTTGTGGGCTATCAACAATCACCAGACGAGTCATGTTTTTCTTTGCATGAGGAGAAAACCCAACACAAAATCCATGGTAATGGTATCGAAACCGTGAGAGGTGGAAGAGATTCAGCCAATTTGTTGGAACTTGAGTGTTCGGCTTTGACTTGTGACACGTCAAACATTTAGACCGTGCTCTGTCACATCTCTTTCATTCATTCCTGATAATCTTTGTTTCAAAGCCTGGTACATCTTATTACCTCCAGGATGCATGGTATATACCATATTATGAGCTTCACATAGCAACTTTTTCTTTAGCTCTTTATCATTTGGCACACATAATCTGTTATGGAAATATAAACTTCCAGCTTCTTTTATTGAAAAATCTGTTTTATCACCTTCTCTGACCATTTGTACCTTTTTCTGTAGTTCTTCATCATTTTTCTGAGCATCTATAATCATTTGCTTTAACACAGGTTGTGCTTTTAATTGAGCTAATATAGCTCCATCATCTGCTAATCTCCATTCACTATGTTGAAGTGACATCGCTGCCACTGTCTTTCTGCTTAAAGCATATGCTACCACATTAGCTTTTAAGGGTTGGTAATCTATTATCTGATCATAATCTTTGAATAAAAGCTAACCACCTCAGTTGTCTCAAATTTAATTCTTCGAGCTACTTGGAGACTCTTTTGATGCGTGTAAATTACGCTTTTCCCATGTAAATAGTGTCGCCACATTTTCAAAGCAAACCTTCTGTGATAACTCTAGGTCATGGAGTGGGATGAATTTTGTTCATATGGCTTCAAGCGCCTAGATGCATAAGCCATACTTTCCCCATCTTGCATTAACACACATCCCCAGACCAATGCACATCATTTGTATAAGGTGTACTCTTTTTCTGAGATAGGGTCTGCGTAATCTGCGGTGCTTGACACGGCGTAATGCTCAGAAAAGCGATTTAAAACTATTCTGACATTTATCTTACCACTTAAACTTTACTCCTTTCCTGAGTAATTTAGTGAGCGGAGAAGCTATGACAGAAAATCCTTTCACAAATCTTCTATAATATGGCCCAAGAAACTTCTCATATTGCCAGGTGGTTTTCCAATTTACAAACGGCCTCGATTTTAGCGGGGTCACTCTTATTCCTCGGTGACCTGATATGGCCTAGAAAGGAAACTTCCTTTATGAAATCGCACTTGTTGAGTTTAGCATACAACTTTTTCTCTCTCAGGAGTACGCCTTTTATTTTCAAATGTTGCTCATGCTCTGCTCATCTCACGGAATATATCGGTATATCATGATAAAGACCTGACAAACTAATCTAAATAAGGTCGAAACACCTGACCATCAAATCCGCCATCTGTTTGGAGCATTGGTTGCTTAAATGGCATTACTAAAAACTCATAATGGCCGCTGCGAGGTTAGGCATTTTTGGGACATCGACCTCTTTTAGCAGAGTTGATAATATCTTTGTCCTTAAATCTATCTTTGAAAAGACACTTGCTCCTTTCAACTGATCGAATAGATCCTTAATTCTCGGCAATGGGTATTTATTTTTTCACTGTCACTTTGTTGATTTGCCGATAATCAATGCACATCCGTAGAGTGCCATTTTTCTTTTTCACGAATAAAATGAGTGAACCCCAAGGAGAAACACTGGGTCGGATAAATCCTTTATTCAAAAGCTCTTGCAATTGACTCTTTAATTCTTTCAACTCCGTTGGAGCCATCCTGTATGGTGCCCTAGACACAGGCACTGTTCCCGGAACAATTTCTATGCCTAGGTCCACCTCCCTCTCGAGTGTAATACCTGGTAACTCTTCAAGGAATACATCTAGAAATTCCCTTACTACTGGAATTTTTTCTACATCCACTTGACCTCTTTTGGAGTCAAGTATCACGGCCAAGAATGTCTCACATCGCTTTCCTTATAAATCTCTAGCTTGCATAGGCGGAGATCACATTGGACATTACACTTGATCGATGCCTTGTACTATCGCGCCATTACGGTCGGAGCATCTCAGCACTGCATTAACGACCCTGATCAACGATAGCTCGGTGCTTAGACAACCAATCCATTCCTAGAATCAAATCAAATTCCCGAAATGGTAGAGCAATCAAATCAGCGAGAAACTCTCTCGCTTGTATAACAATGGGGCAATTTCTGTATACGCTATTTGCGCTAAAACTATGCCCCAATGGACTGGTCACATGTATGTCATATGCTAATTGTTCCACTACTAGTATTTTATCAAATACATGTTCAATGCATACATATGAATGGGTAGAACTAGGGTCAATCAATGTATGCATCTCAATATCATATAGAAAAATATACCAACAGTACTTGAAGCCTCGGTGATCCTCCACGAGCTCTCATAGCATATGCTCGTCGCAGTGCTGGCGTAGAACCAAATCCACTTTGTCTGCGACCGCTGTGCCCCCTTGTCCTTTATGTTGGCTCTGGCCCCCTCGACCTCTACATTTATCTCGAGTTGACGGTGGTGCCGCAGACCTCCCTCTATTGTTACTTTAAGGATCCCTATTGTCCCTTGAATCTTTAGGACAATTTGCCGTAAAATGTTCGATTACTTCCACATACGAAGCATCCTCTGTCCCGATAATCTATGAGCCCCTAAATGTCGTCGATGGCGGTAAGGGGCACTCTGTTCTTCCTATCAAGCTGACGATCTTAGGTGCTACATTAGACCACGCATACACCTCGTAGCAGCTATGTTACGAGTTAGTGGAGATTCTCATAGCTCTTTCACGAAGGAAGATGAAGCTCCTCTAGAAAACTTCTTCTTTTGAGATCTTTCTTTATTACTAGTTTCTAGTCTATCTATTTTTATTGCAGCTTGGACCAACTGATAGAAATCCACTGTTTGGAGAGAAGTCATAGGTGCCAAATACCTCTTAATGGAATCATGCAGTCCATCCTCAGGTGCCTAAATGCTACCGGTGAGGACCCGACTCAGTGCATACTTGCTAAGGCGATAACTCTTTCTCATATTCAGCCAGACGGTTCTCTGCTTCAAATTCGAGGCTGGCATGGACTCCTATACATCTAGGTAGCGTACTTTGCCTTGAACTCTTGGATAAAGAGCTGCAAGTCGTAGGTTGGAATCCTTGGACCTCGCGCTAGTTTCCACCAATCATATGCCTCACTCTGCAATAGTGAGACTGCACATGATACTCTCTGATTAAGCGGGCATTTAACTTCCTCCATTAGTCTTTGCAACTTTTCTAACCATAATTCAGCTTTATCGGACTCTTCCATGTTTGTCGTATGGAATTCCTCGACCCGTCTCTTTTTTACCATGTCTACTCCAGAGGCTTTTGTTTATTGAATCTTTCTAATGCTTTCGAGTCATATCTGAGATATCATAGTAACACTTCATTTGCTCGTACGAACTTGGCTCCGCCAGCCAGTTCAAAAGGTGAAGAAGATATTCATGATCTCGGGGTTAACACTCTCGGCTGCTTCTTCAGTTAGATTTGGAGGACGATCAATCTATACAAAACACAAGGACATCCACATCAGGTCAACACATTACTTAACACGTGTTTTTCTATCTATACTCTACTCAAGAGCCACCTAAACCTAGGCTTTTCCAGAAACACCTAAACCTAGGCTCTGATACCACTAAATTGTAGCGCCCCTAGTTCGATCCGACCCGATTGGCGAGTCTAAACCAAATCCGGGATGCTATATTACTGAATGATTGCCTTGGCGCCCAGATTTTGGAACTCTGATACCACTAAATTGTGACACCCCTTCGGTCCACCAATTGGTGGGTGAGCCGGATCCGGGATACTCACGATTTTCTATAACCTTATAAACTCGCTATTCATTCATATAATGTTAAACATTTGCTTGTACCATGATACGTAACAAGCGGATGCAAAGCCACATATCACAAACCTTATATGGAAGTGTTCAACATTTGCATTGTTCTAAAAAGAAACAAAAGATATATACATTATACGAAATCTTCAGTGGACCCTAGTGATGTGTTGACCTTGGTACACATAATGTGGATCGTCTTGCCCTCTGGTTTCCTCTTCTGTACCTACACGGATGAAACATCCGTGTTAAGCTTATAGCTTAGTAGGAATTTACACATATGGACGACCTCTAACAAGGGGCCATCCCACTTTAAACACATGCATATCTTTATGACACATATAACATGTACATATATTTATCCATTTCTCATGTCTACTTTCTTTTCTCATAACATGTTTCTTTTCTTATCATATTTCATATACTTTTCATGTCATTTTATACTGTATTTCTTGTTCTTATATTTGTATACTATCATCGCATAGCAGTGCTATGATTCTCATATCATATCATATACTTTATACATTCCTTTACATATGCTTTTCATTTTCTTTTATGTTCATGCACCATGATACCACTTTGAAGTGGATCACGAAGCGTATGTACGAAAGGTACTATTTACTGTTCTCTATATGTATATACCCGAAGGTGCTATCACTGTACGAGACAGTGATCTCTGTATGACCCCAAGCGAGTAGATTGCAGTGATCGAAGCGGGATCTGTGTCAAACCGACAGCGGGGCCTCGATAAGTATATGTATGTTGCGGCGTTGTGTCCTTTATAAGGCATACTTTTATCTATCCCGGCTACCGGTCTTAAGCAAGCGATCATTTTTATTATCTTTTTCTTAACAATCTTTCATGTTTTTAGAAAGGATATCTCATATACATGAATAAATATACTTATGAGATATTCCTTATCAAATAAGTTCTGATAAACATTTAACTGTACTTTTTCTTATACAAAATTATACGTGTATTTTTTTTTAGCTTTCATAGATCAAACTTATACTTATACTTGTACTTATAGAAACTTATACTCATTCAGGAACTTACTATTTTTCCACACTAAACTCGCCAAGGCAGCGAGGTACGGTGCGTTTCAACTTAGTGTCATTCATATTTGAACCCCCGTTATTCATTTATTAGGGTTCCTATACGATCGGTGTATGAATTTCGGCTCAATAATGTAAAAATACAAGAAACTAGGGCTGCCAGAAAAAGTGGTACTGCATCGGTACCGGTACCAATCCTGTTCTAGTGAGTGGTACCAATACCACTTTGGGTGGTACCGGTACCATATGGCCTCTACATGAGTGGTACCGGTACCGGTCGCGGAAACTGCCCATAAATGGCAAATTTTCCCTCTTTCACTCACTTTTCTTCCATACTCTTCCTCTATTCCATCTTACTTCAAAAACCTATCATAAATTACTCCCAAAACAACTCTAAATGAGTCATGCCATACATAAACCAAACATAAAGACTAGTTAGGGGTTTGTTCTAAACCCAAACTGAATTACTTACAAGTAAACCATGAATCAACCTGAAGGGAGGATTCCATACTCTTCTTGTACAAATTGGGGTTTTACCAACCCTACTTTCAAGGCGATCTTGGTTGGATGAAATCCTAACAAAACCACAGGTTTGGGCCGCAAGCTATATCCATACAATTCCATGGAAATCCATACAATTTCATGGAAATCCATACAAAACTTTAGAATTCCATACCTTTGCTCTCTCTTGAAGTCCTCTTCTCCTTCTCTTCTCTTCTTGTTCTTCTCCTTCTTTCTCTCTTCTCTTCTCTTTACGTGGGAACCCTAACTTGGGAGACCAAAAAAGAGATATTTTTTGTCTCCTCCTCTTTTTATACTCAGTTTTCCCTTTTATTACTCATTGGTCCTTCATCTTCATTTATTTGCAATTCAACTTATACTATACTCTACTTTGGCATACAATCTTATGAGATTATAACCCTCAAGTCCCAAATTAGTAAATGACCATTTTACCCTTGTCTTTTGTATAAATTTCAGGTTTTGCTTATTTTATTTTTTACATTATTTTTTTCCGAAAAAATATACATTTACTGTTATTATACCCTAAACATGCTATAAAATTGTCAGGGTATAATTTGGGATGTTATAGGTAATCTCAAACAACTGGTCAACAGTTGTAACGCCCTAAAAATACCCTAACAGCTATAAATTTGGTAAAAATGTCAAATGAGGACCTAAGGGTCATAAATAAAGAATATAATTGCCAAAATGTAAATGAAGTGAAATGAAATGAAAATGAAAGTGAAATGAAGTGTTAAAATGGAAAAAATGAGAAAAGTGGATTTAATGAGAAGGCCAAACAAGGCCTTATGAAGAATTAAGACTTAAGACCAAATTTGGTCTTGTAAAATGTCATTTCTCACATTAGCAAAAAGGGGAAAGGGGAGAAAGGCTAGGGCACATTCGGTTGGGAGAAAGGGAGAGAGGATTTGTGATTTCTTCTCCATGTAATCAAGACAAGTTGATCAAGAAGAATGAGAAAGAAGAAAGGAAAGAGAATCAAGATTTAAGGTATGAAAAACCAAACCCTAACCCCATTTCTACTTGTGTTTGGATTTAATAAAACCCCCAATGTAGTATAAAAGTGTTCTTGGATGGTTTTAGTTCAGTTTGAGGTTGTTTTGCATTGTTTTGATTGGTTTGGATTGGTTTTGAGGAATTGTTGTAAAAAGAGAAATGTTTTGTTTTCAAAGGAAATGCTGTCAAAATTTTGTCAAAACCCATGTTCTTGTTTTGGCTATAGATTAAGTTATAATCATCCAAATGAAGTGATTCCAATTTTTAAAGAACCATAAGAGATAGAGATACAAATTTATAGAGGGGAACAAGATCAAATTGTGATCCTAAGGCTCCCGAATATGGGCTTAAAGGGAGGTTCGAGTAGCTCACGGGTATGCCTTGTTTTAGGTGTAGTTGTGGTGTTTTGGCCATAAAATGAGTTTCACTCCTCCAATTTGAGTGATTCAAAATTATGGGTAAACTAGAATTCTAGAGAAATAATTTACTTGAAGTAAGTGTATGCAAATTGTAACCCCAAGTTCCCAAAAATCTGTCAAAGTGGAGCTATGTGCAGATTCTGTTTTGTAAATTAGAGTAGTCTAGATGTAAAATGCAATAACTTGAGTTTTGGTGATCCAAATTGGATGATTCCAATTGGAGAAGAAACCTTAGAACCATATATTCAAATGAGTGAAGGAACCATTACAAATTTATGGAGTTAAGACCCCATAAATTGAGAATAACTGTAGGTGATTCAGTGAGCTAACCAATTTGGCATTAAAATGTCTTCGTAACGAGTTTGGAATTTGTTTTTGGCTAAGTGTGTTTTGGAATTTATGAGAATAGATTCTTTGGATGATTAAAGGTCTTGGGAATATGGTCTTGGGAATAATGCTTTTATGTTGGACAAATTTATTTGGGAATTTATTTTATTTTAAGTGTTTATTTTAAATTGTCAGAAGTGGACATGTTAGGGTTTTGGGATGTTAAAGTTAAAAACTGGACCAATTGGTTTATAATCTGATTTTGGGTGCTTAGGGGTTGGTTAGACCTTGGTCTAAGCTAATCAAATCAATGTTTGAAGTTAATTTTGGACAACATTAGGATTGGTTTCGGTGAGACGTTTTAAAGGTACTGTTGTCTGGAAAAAAAAAAAGAGAGCATGTTTTACCCTATTTTTGTTATTTGGTTGAGGGCCTTAGAGAAGGAATTTTAAATTGAAAATTTTTAGAGATATCATTGGATATATAAAGGACTAAACTGGAGAGTTTCATAATTTTTGAAGACCGTTTGAATAATATTTGGGTAATAAAGTCCAGAGAGTACTGGCCCGGAAAATAACGGTCCTTGCATGTAGCGTTAGTGTCTGTTGAGGTTTTGACTTAATCTTCCTTTAAGGGATGGTTTTAAGGTGATCAAAAGTACTGTTGGAAAAGGATTAAAAGGCATGGTGAAATTTTAGTATTTTGGTTATGTGATGGATTAAAGTTGGGAAACTAACAACCATATCGGGCTTGTATCTTGCCCTTATTTGCTAATGAGATTAAGAATACGATATTAAGCTCCGAAAATCAACCCTAACCAAAATCACTAGTGCGCATGGAATATTGTTCTTTAATTGTACTGGAATGGGCTGACGAGGAGAAAGCCGAGGCGGGAATCGAATTCAAGTTGGAATCAAAGTGCAAACTTTTGGGTTTGTTCTACACCTTTCTCTCATTATTTAGTCCTCTATCTCAAAATGTTTGAATTGCATATTTAATTGTTTTAAATTGATTTGATGCAAATAAATTGTGAAATGGTACAAGTTGATTTAAGTTAAGAAATTTGAGAAATTGATTAATTAGAAATATGAATGACTATGAAAATTGCATGAGTATTGAAATGATTTGTTTGTAAAAAATACATACTATATTGTATTTTCCTATAAATGATTTGAATGCCCTTAATAGAATGTTAACCGTTAAATTCAAGTTAAGGATAGATTGGTATACCAATAAGAGTCGAACAAACGTACTATTATGGCATATTGATCATAGTAGCCAGCGGGACGATGTCGGTAGTGTACACCCGTCAGTCGTATTTTTATAAAGCATGTTTACTCGGGCTGTAGCCCGGTAGGACCATGTAGGTGATTCGATTATCTGTGCAGAAAGCATAGGTTAAATTCGATCGAGGCTAAAATGCAAAATGATAATAAGAATGAAAAAGTGCCACGATTTATGATCGAGATGATTTGTTACATGAAATGCATAGTTTGAGATTACCTTTGGTGTAATTGATTAAATGGAAATATATCTTTATGTATGTATTGTACTACATTGGTCATTTAGAATGCAGCATTGTCTTATGAAATTGCATGATTTGATTTAAACTGAAAAGAATCGTATAGAACCACTAAGCATGATAATCTTGCTTAGCGTGGTTTTTATCTATCTTGTAGTCTTAGGGTGGAGCAAAACGAAGGACAAGATCAAGGAGCACAGAGTCATCAAGAAAGCTGTGGAGTAAAAGTATATACTTCATCATATGCATCCATCCTACTTTTGAACAATTGATGTTTTGTGATCAAAAGAGTTAAACTCTGAAACGATTTTTTATATTATTTTGATTGGGCATGGAATGCTTTCATTGTAAATGCATTTTGTTAAATGTAAATGTTTATACGAAATGGAATGTCGGCCTAAATGGTTATTGTGTTTTTGTATATGTTTTGGTAAATGAACTCTCTAGTAACCCGAACTCGGTTCGGATCCGCTAATCGGGTCGGGTTGGGAATGGGGTCTTTCTGTGATGGCGTATTGAGGTCAATATCTCTCTATGATCACAGTATGCATTCTTGGCTGTGTGAATACGATCCTCTTTCGTCTGCCCGATCCAAGTCTAAGCTCGAGAACCTAGGTTGGTCTCAATCAACAATCCTTCAAAAGGAAAAGGGCACGTCAGTCCCCGTGACTATCAATCATGTAATCAAACCAATAATGTATGACTAAAATCCTTCGAGAGAATGAACTGACATGTGATGTCAACAGCTAAACTGATATATGGCTTCACAAGCAAGAGCGGGATTCTGACATGGTGATACCTCAGGGTTAATGTGACTCAAAAGCTGACAATGGGAAAAGGTAAGTCCTAAAAGCTAGATGATTGTACCCAGACGGGATACGTAACCTAAGATCACGCTTGATAGTCAAAATGACACACTAGCCACGCATGTATCCATGAAATCCAGCTCAGGGCTATACAGGTCTTCATTGCTTGGATATCCGTCATCTCCCTAGTGCTTCCAAACATTAATATAACCCCTGCCCAAGCCACACTCAGGCTTCGTGGCTTGGTTGGAAGCGAAGCGATTGGGCGACTCTGAAACTCGAGAAATACATGGAATAGTCGACGAGACTAGTGATTCGAAACAAGGGGGTATAAAGCGCCCCACAAACCTGAAACAAATCAAGTAGTCATGTAAGAGAGGGTAGTCATGCGTAACCAGTCATGCCTGAAAAGCGAAGCCTACCATAGAATATACACACAAACTAACCATACATGCGATCGAAACATATAGCTAGGTACGAATCAAAAGCCATGACGAGCATGCTAGAATCCAACATGTGAACACCTGGCTTACAAACAAACCACAAGTGTATACCAAATACTAGCAGGAGTAAGTGATCATGGAGTCATTTGTGTAGCCTAAATTATTACATTGTCCAGTGAACCATGTGCTCCGATATACCCATTTCAAGTTGACCTTGGCCTTATGGAAACCGAGTTCTAGGTTCAATCCCTAGTGGAGTCGCCAATTTGTCAACCTTACCCTATCCACGGGCTACGCGACTCGTTATTAATAGAAAAAAGTGAGTTTATTTTCGAGCTTTGAAAAATCTGTCCCCAGTGAGGAACGATTGTGTTTGGAGTTGCCACTTACTTTTTATTTTTATTTATTACGGGAAAAATCAAGGAAGAACAAAAAACCCCTCGTTGACTCCAGTCAGGAAAAAGCGGTCCACGAAAACTAGATTTTTGGGTTCGGGGATCAGGTTAACTGTCAGGAAGGTACCTCATATGAGGAAGCACCCCTACAGGCCAAGGCTTCGGTCCCTACTAGTGAGTGGGTATGTGGAGCATATGGGTTAAGATCGAGATAACCTCGAGGCTAAACATACAACTTGGATCACACCCACCTAATTGGTATCTAGCATGCTTAAGAACACTCAGCAGAAAATGGCGTACCTATGGTCCTGGCCACGCGGTACATCGGATAGCTAACAAACATAACAGCATGCGAGCACTCAAACACCAAGCATCCATGTGAAATTCATTACCCGACATTAAAGCACATACCTGGTCCACTACAGCGTTATGTAGGGTGGTTGGTCGCATTTCGGGCATATAACAATCTCTCAAAATTAAATATCAAAAGCAAAAGAAGCTAAGAGAAACCATACATTGCATCTCAACCACTCATTGATGCTACAACACTTGTGCAACTATACAAACACGTCTATTCATCTTAAAGAATCGGGCTCGATAAAACACTAGATTACTAGTGCTTAACTAACCACCCTATGACCCGCATAGACCCTAATTCTTACAAATCCAAAATGGAACCACATTAACCTAAACTAAATCTCATTTCAAACCCTAAACATAGCCCTACATTGATCCGGAGTGAATGGGCTTGACTCATAAAGGTCGCTCCAATTAAACTGAAATCAGACTACCCCTACAAAACCCGACAAACTGGTTGGTCCAATTCCCCAATCGATCGTACCGGTTGAGAACAATTCTGAAAATTTTTCAAAACATTCTTCACAAAGCAAGGAAACCAAAAAAACAAACGGTGTACAATTCTGATACCGAATGAGTGAGAAATAACCCAAACAATGCAAAGTACCCTACTTTTGTTTCTGAAAACAGACCTTAATGAACCGGCTGATCCAGTTTCCCACCGGTTCAATCGGTTGAGAGAAGTTCTCAAAAATTTTTATAATTCTCCTCAAAGAGTTAGAATCGACAAAACAAGCAGTACAATTAGGCTCCAAATGAGGCGAGAAATAGGAACCAAACAATGTCTAGTCCCCCGAGCCCAGGCTACAAACATCAAAAGGCAAAAACCAGAGCAAAAGAAACGAGGCTTACCTAAGTTCATACGTAGGATTCGCGGCTGTACCTTTGTCTTCCCTTCTTTTTACTGCGAGAGCACGGTATCAACTCCACCGAAACAATAGGAAATCCCCACGCAAAAACCACGATTGTGCGTCCACACGACCTTGTTGCGCTGCACGTCGCGACCTCAATCTTAGGTTGTAACTATATTTCTATTTCAACTTCCTAAGTTCTAGGTTATGACTTCCTTTTTCTGGTTGCGACCTTGTTTGTGGTCTTCTGCCTTCACAGGTTTCGAATTTAAGTTGCGACCTCAAGTTGATGTCGCGACCTCTTTTGATGTTCATTTCCGCCTAGCCACAGTCGCGACCTCAATTCTTTGTTGCAACGGGTTTCTTCCTTCCCGACCTCTATTCCAGTCAGCGACCTCATGTTGCTCTTTTAAGTCGCATGTAGTCCCGATTGCTCAAAGTAGTTGCGACTGGATTTCTTGCTCGAGTTCTTCTTGGTCGTGACTGAATGAGTGAAGTCGCGACATCGTTTGTGGTCCTTGATTAATAAAATTAATTCGCTGACTTAGGTTTCTTGGCAAGGACCGTTTGGCTTGGCAGGTTCAGGCCTCCTTTGTTCTTGACTCTTAGTTTGGTTGCAACTTCAATCTCTGCGTTGGGAGGACTCCATTTTCGTTTTTCATGTCGACCTTAAACGTCGCGACCTCGATTCTGTCTTCAATTGGCATCAGCGACATCGACAGTGTCATGACCAGAAGATTCTACCTTGAATAATTCCTTTAGTCTCAACCACACTTCCTTTGTCGTAACCTCTTCTCTTTCACTTGTTGCTCTGGTCATTCTGG
Organism: Tetrastigma voinierianum; assembly: GCA_016808115.1. NCBI lineage: Eukaryota > Viridiplantae > Streptophyta > Magnoliopsida > Vitales > Vitaceae > Tetrastigma > Tetrastigma voinierianum. Next base: position 15,886 of record JAEQBH010006761.1, read on the forward strand.
TCACAAATTCAACTTCAAGTCACGACTTCGCTTGCTAAGGTCTTCTATTTCTTCCTAAAGACTTATCTTGGTGATGTCGTGACTTGGAAATGACTGAACAAATGAGCTTCTGTCGACTCAATTTCAATTGCGACTTCATATTTGCTGTGGTGATCTCTTACGGTTTTTCTTTGGGATTTTAAACCTGCTTTGTATTTTTTACGCAAAAATTAAATTTGAGCAAATTACCCGGGTTTACGTATATGAATCAGCCTTGATTAAATTGTAATAAACTCATAAAAAATGGATTCATCAAATGAGTTTTTTGGACTCATGAATCCCCCAAACTTAAAATTTTGCTTGTCCCCCGAAGCAAAGAAAAGAAAAAAAATTGTTTGTCCTCAAACAATTAGAAAACTAAATTTTAAAGACATTTTCTTATTCTTACCCGCAGTCTTTCTTATTCCACCTTCTATCTTGAAATAGGAGATAGCAGCATCATTTTAAATTTCAGTTTCGATTCAATAAAAAGGAATGGTTTCCACTTCTATTACAAATTCCTTGATGAAATAATGTATTTAAATAGTTTATTCAACAAGTCTTGTTCTGTGTGTGTGTGTGCAGGTCTTCAATCCTTTTCATCTTCATGTTGAAATTAGTTTATCTTTTGGGAGTCTCCTTAGAAAACTGGTCAAGGTCCCATAGGCTTGTTTGTCATATTGATATCCACTAATTTAGGTAAATCCAACCTTCAAGATCAACGAGGTCTTTTAGGCTTGTAATGTTAAGCTTAGGTAATTGGGTAGATAATGGGAAAATTTAATTTGCAAATTACCCAGTTTCCACTTTTTCTTTGTACTCATTGCCTTCAGCTTTCATCCTTTTCTTCTTTGTTCTTGCTGATTCTCCTCAATCTTAGCCTGATTCATCTTTTTGAAGTCTTTTTATGGCATTTTGATTTCGACTTGCACATTATTCAGGCCAGCTCTCTTGTTCTAGAACTCTTTTGCTTCTGTTTTTCTAATGATGGGAATAGTGCGATGTCTTGTCTTCTTAGGCTTTCTACTACCCTTAGAGAACTTTGGGCTAGTAACTCCCATACCCGATTGGCATTAGGTACTGAGTGTTAAAACACCCCCCTACAAGCTTAATTGTTCGAAATAGGCCGTAAGACAAACTTATTCCGCTTTTTCATCAATTTACGCTTCTTTACTTCTTCTCCTCCTACCGTAATATTTGGAAATATTTTTCCCAGGACTTGTTTCTTCGCTACGGAGTGAACCTTTCTATACAGAAATGGATAATTTAGATCTTTCTTTGCATGATTATTGCAAGGAAGAGTTCGAGTTTCGATTCTTTGTCGTTACTAGCTCCATTAATTAGCAAATCATGGAACTAGAGGGTATGCTTTAGCATATATTGAGGGTAGGCTTGGAAAAGCTCAAACTGCCAAGGATGGCCTCTGTCACTTCTTGTTGGCTGTTTTTACCTAAGATTTCTCCTCAATCAATGATCTAACAAGTTCTAGGACCATGGACTATTAATCATGATTTCGAGAAGATGTTTCTAATTCCTCTCCAAAGTTTCATGAGTTTGTTGACCCGAGTGTATTATTTCTTGAGACTTGTACTTATTCCTTTGTTTATTACACTCTTTGATCGAGTTATTTGTTCCTTCAGCAATATCCATTTTCCGATTTTGTAATCTAAAGCTGGATTTTAAATAAAAATTTGCTACTCTTGATTCAGTTTATAGTCTATGCCCTTATTTTTCTGCATTGTTGTTCTTGGGATGAAATTGGTCATTTGATTCTTATGCAGACAAGGCACTCATAATTGGCATTAACGATGAAATGACCTGAGCCATGAAATTCTCAAGTCATGTTCATCCATTAAACAACACCTAATTCTTCACAATCAAATTTTTATTCAACAATGCAAACAAAATCCAACAAGCGAAGAGAATAATTATCAAATGAAAATTCAATAAAACACAGGACAATTTGGATGAACAAAATGGATTTCTATTAGAATTTTGGGAATGTATAGATTGAGAACATGCTAGGAAAATTTTTTAGGTTCCCTTTCTTCTTTTGTAGGCTTTTGGAGGTATAATGTTAGGAGGGTCTACATCAAAACTGGCCACGCTAGGATCAAACTTAGGGAATCTCATCTCAGATTTTTGTTTCTCGAATGCAGAGGGAATCTCTTTGCCTTTTGCATATATCTCATTGTTTAGCTGCACTGCATTGATGAGTGTGTCTTGCTTCTTCCCCACCTGGTTCACTGTTCCTTCTAACTCATAAATACACTCTAGCAGTTTGGACAAATTCTGATTGATCTATACTCATCATTGTCCTCCAACTGCTGATCTCTATCCTTCATTAATTTCTCAAATTCTCTGAACTTTTCTCTATAGAGATATTTGAAACCTTCAATCTTCTTGAGCATTTTAGCCTCATTTTCTGCTTCCTTCGTCTTCAGTATGTTGAGAAGATGCATCTCCACAGATTGATTGTTGTAAATGCTTCCATCTTGCATTCATCTTTCCAAGCATTTTCTTCTCTTCTCGTGACTCCTCTTTCCCTCTTCTTCTACGAGCTGAATTTTGCTCCCACATCTGCTTCCTTTCTTTCTAGCTGCGGCTTCCTAAAAATCTTCTACGATCTGTTCTTTGTCTTTCCCATTCTGCTCTCTCTCTTCCATCTCCTCTTCATCGATCCCAGGCATTTCCACTTAATTTCTATGTTGTCTTCTCTGCTCCTTGATTCTTACGCGCGAGGCGGTTGCTCTTGGCATGCCTCGGGGATAGGAATGGCTTTCGAAAAGGGCTCGTCACGAAATGTGCTTCCTCACCTCTTTCTTTGGATGGATGCTCCTTGCGGTATTTCCTCCATCTCTCTTGTCTCATTTTCCTCAGCTGGCACTATTTCTGCTTCAGCATCCATCTCCATTATTTCTTTCTGCCTTTTTCCTTTGGGTCCCCTTGTCACTCCAGTTAGGGTCGGAGGGGGCCAGGAGGCATTATCTTCTTCTCCACATTCCCTTCACCCCTGCCAAGAGATAAAGTTTGGTGATAGTGGTAGGGTGAGGGATCAGCCCTCTCTTGTTACTGTGGTGGTAGCCTCTGATGGATTCTTCGATCAGGATTCCTATGTTCATTTTATATCCTTTCAAAAAGGCATATAAAATGATGAAAACTCTATTCCACGGCCGAGCAAAGATGTTTTGTAGGAACTATCACGAACGGATAGAGTAAAACCAAACCTTTGCTTCTTCAGTGAGGGCTCCCCTTTTGATGGCGTGGTGGGGGTTCTTCTTCGTGACCTCCCATTTTCCTTCTCCTCCAGTCAACCGATTCAGTATCTTTTCATAGTTTGTATTTTCTACCAACCTCTTATACTTCGACCCGTGCTTAAAGTCTCTCAATTTAAACATTTCATTTATCCTTCTATCCCCGAAAGGCACCCAAACACCTCTCACACTCGCCAGATCTCCTTCATTCCCACCATATTTGCATAAAACTCTGGCGAGAGCTGAAAATCCTGGCGCCTTGTGCTCATAAAAGAATCCTGACCTCTTTCTCCCTATTACCTCAAGCGGGAATATTAGTTTCCCAAGCCCTTTCACACACGAACTCCTTGTCAAACAGTATCTTGTTCCACAATTCTTGAGCCTCTTTTGAAATGAAGTCTTTGTCTTCTTCTGTTGCTTCTCTTTCTGGATGCTCATCTTCCTTTGGCTGGGTTCCTTATTCGTTGTTGATTTCTTCCCGGGTTGAGTTCCAGGCCCGAACCTCTTCCTTTGCCTCGACATTTCACGCGCCAATTTTGTCAATCAGTTTATTAAGATTTGTGATGTCATCTTGATTTGCTGCCATGAGTGAAGATTTGCGATTTCGCCTTGGTTCGCTCTCTGGTTTTATGGTTTTAAGATTCAAAACAATGGATGCAGAAGTGGAAAGGTTGGGATGAATTAAAGTTAAATGGAAATTTGAATGGAAGTTTGGCTCAATGTCATGATTGTGATATGGGGGGTCGGGACATTAAATTTTTAGCCTCTTAATTAATGATTTTCAATGAATCCTATTTTTAATGCTAGAACGCCCAAAATGAAAGGTTCGCTATTTTATTGAGATTTGGACGTTACAGTCGTGACTTAAAGATTTGTCGCGACCTACGATGGTCACGGCGAGAAATTGATGTCACGACTGCTCTTTTCTTTCATATTATTTGGTCATGACCTCAATTTCAGCACATTGCGATTTTCTTTTCTACTTTATTATTTCAACGTCCGGCTGTTCTTGGTCTGACTTATGAATTGATATTGCGACCGAAGTGCTGACTAGAAAATTTCAGTCTCATTAGACAATTCAATTCACAGAAATTTCAATTCACCAAATCCAATCAAAACCAATACAATTCAATTTATATTCATCATTCAAATATTCAACTAATCCATTCACTATGCATCATATTCAAAATTTAAGCACAAAAATAAAAATAAAATTCCCCCAAACATTCAATCATGCTATCTAGGAGACAAAATTTAAATAAATTCAAGAAGAGTATATTGCCCCTTTTTGTCTCTTTTGCAGATTGGAAGTTTGATTGTAGATGTTCCCCTTTTGCACATTCTTATTATCCTGCAAAACTAAAAAAAATTGATTACTTACTTTTCAATCAATAATGAATAAAATTACACAAAGCTATTAGAAACTTTAACACAAAAAGTATAACAAGAAAAACTTAAAACAAACTTATGTGGATTGCCTTCCACAAAGTACACTCAATTTTAGTCTTTATTTGGACTTCTTTATACCATATTTACGTTTCTTTAAATTTTCTCATTCATAACTAAGAGTCATTCTTCCGTGCCTTCCTCGAGTAGTGCTTTAATCTCGACCATTAACTTTGAATTCTCATGATTGCTGGTTCTAAGTGTCATTGCCCCAAAATTTGTACTTGATACTACTGTATACGGTCCACTCCATTTTGATTTAAGCTTCCCTAGAAAGAGTCTTAGTACGAAATTGAATAACGGGATCGATCTCTACTGCCTTTGGTCTCCTCGAAATTCTTTGATCATGCCATTTTTTTGTTTTATCTTTGTAAGGTCACAGCCTTATCATAGGCTTCATTCCTCAACTCTTCCAATTTATTTAGTTGGAGTAGCCTCTCTTCTTTAGCAGCCTTGAAATCAAAATTTAGCTTCTTGATGGCCCACATAGCTTTATATTCTAGCTCAAGAAAAATGTGGCAAGGTTTTCCAAAAACAAGCCTGTATGGGGACATTCCAATGGGAGTTTTAAAAGCAATTGATTCGTGCCACAGTAGGGGTGTCGGAATCAACAATATTTATAAACCTAAATTCCTCCTACTGTCGTAGCATTACTACTGCAGTATAGTGGCTCTAGGGTCGAACTCAGGGATGGGTTTTCTTCGTACAAAATGATTTGCAATGATATTAAAACCGGTGAATTTTAGTTTGGATTTGGGGTGTTGTTAAAAACAGTGAGAGTTGATTGTTTGTAGGCTAAAAATAAAACAAGTAAAAATGTAAAATAGAAGGCTCCTTAAAGCGTTGGGTCACCGGGGTTAAGTCTCTAGGGTAAATGAGGATTTCCAAGGTTCTTTCCTCGCGTTGGAGAGGGTGACCGGATCTTCATGTAGCTATAAAAACTAACCCTTATTGTTTCTACGAAAATGGCATTTGCGGCCGTTAATGTTCTCGGTCGGTGCAAACGAGAGTCTCCTTGGCTCACATTACAATGGGTAATAAATGGTAACTAATGAGCATCCACGAATGCAGTAATAAGCATCAGTGAGCCTTAAAAGATTACGAGTGCGACCATTCAACATGGTCGAAGGATCTAAACCTAAAGTAAAGGAGAACACGAATGACATTGAGTACTGCGTAACGAGACTCACTCATTTTCTCTAGATCCATTACTTGGTGACCCTACACTTGAGCAAGGGTTCTGGCAGCTCATCCTCCGAGTTGTCATCCTCGGAGGGTGTTTGGCAGGAGAGAAAATGAAAAAGAAAATGAGAGAAAGAGAGAAACGGGAGCTTCCTGGAGAAGCTTCCTAAAGCCAATAGTTACAATAAAATGAAAAGTTCTTTTCAAAGTCTTGGTTGGGTTGATTTATACCCAGCCTCATTACAAATTACCAAAAAAAAACTATAAATCCAACACTATTACAAGGAGAATTTGGGAAGAAATACAAAAAGGTCAAACGGGCAGCAGGAATTCAAGGCAGGATGAACAGTGGCAAAAGCTGTGAATAGTGTCAGGAACATGAATAGTGCGCGTAGGAATTCTGCGACTCGAATTTTCTGCATTTCTTCTCTTTTTCCTTAAGTCTCCTAATCTGCTTTTATCTTGAGGTTTGACTCAGAACCTTACGTGCTTGGATCGACTCAACAATTTTGGCACGATTATCTTGAAAAAAACTACAAAATTAGCAACAAAATGCGATCAGTAGAATAGTAGGGACCTTAATGTGTAAATCGGGTTAATTAGAATGATTAGTACACAAAAAGCACTCAAAACCTATAATAAATAGGGTTTAAAATAGCACTTTTTGAGCACTAATCAGCAGTCATGTATGCCTAGAGTGCATCATCAAGCTTCAGAGACCAATCTCTTCTTTAGACTTCACCAGGTCTTTCAGAATTTTCTTTATCTCACATTGGAAATTTCAGCTTGCCCATTTGTTTGGATGATAAGCCCGAGCTCATAATGTGTTTTGATACCATATCGCCGCGAGTTTTTCAAACACTTTATTTGCAAAGTGGCTTCCTCCATCGCGATTATAGTTACGAGTGTCCCAATCACATAGAATATTTCTTTGTAAAAATCATTTGTATTAGCATCATTCTTGAGACGAGTTGTTGCCTCCCGACCCATTTCGATACATAATCCACGATAAGAGTATGTATATATTTCCAAATAGTTTTGGGAAAGGCCCCATAAAATCTATTCCCCCATACATCAAAATGGTTCACCTACCCGGGATACCTTGCGGGGGGGCATTTCATGCCTTTCTTGATATTTCCCATTCTTTAGCATTGATCACTTAACCACCCATTTAAAAGCAGTCCTTAAAAATAGTAGGCGGTAAATCAGGCCCGAAGAATTTTATGGGTTGTTTTGTCTCACCAAAATGTCCTCCATATGGTGATGCATGACATTCCTGTAAAATCTTGCTTTGCTCACCTTCTGGTACACATCTTCTGATGATCATATCAGCTCCTCTTCTAAATAGCAGTGGGTGCATCCCGGATCTTAGTACTTCTTTATCAGTCCTTGGCTTTTCTCTGTGATAGCGAATTACAGTGGCATAATTCCACAAGCTAAGAAGTTCCTGGCCTCGACATACCAAATTGATTGGGTGGCAATTTGGAATAAGCGCGCTCATTTGGAAAATTTTGCCTTTCCTTTCTTCATCTTATACGATGAGTTTTCCACTCTTGACAAGTGATCAGCTATCACATTGTCACAACCTTTCTCGTCTTTTATTTCTAGATCAAATTCCTATAATAACAATACTCACCTGATCAATCTTGGCTTTGCTTCTTTCTTTGCCATTAGATATTTAATTGCTGCATGATCAGTGTGTATAATAACATGGGACCCAAATGCTTATGGCTAAATTTTCACATGCAAATACTATTGCAGTCTCATACCGGTAGTAGAGTAGTTTTCTGAGCTTCATTGAAGGTTTTTCTTGGCATAGTATATGGCCTTGAATACCTTACCGACTTTTGTCCCAATCACGACTCCCATGGAAAAATCACTTTGCCATCCACATGATTTCATTCTGTTCCAATCTGGTTTTGCCATGATAGAACTTATTGTCTGGATTTGATCTCTCTTCAAAAGAATTCGGGATTCATCAAAATTGAACTTAGTATCTTTTTCCGACAATCTGCGCAATGGTCTACAGCAATTTTGAAATCTCGATAAATCTTCTGTAAAATCAGAATGTCCCCGAAAAAAACTATAATTCCCTTGGCGTAGTGGGTGGCATCAGATTTCTTATAATTAAAACTTTGGCAATTACACTTCTAGCCTCTTTGCGAAATCATGTGCTTACAAGACAATTCCTTCTGTAACCGTAAAGTGGCATTTCCCGATTTAAGAATAGATTTTTATCTAGCACCTTTAGTCTTTTATCCTGAGTTATGAGGCACTATTCAAGCCCGGATCCATACAACATGAAATCATCCATGAAGATCTCCATAACTATTACGCGAATCGAGAAAATATAGACATCATGCATCTTTGGAATGTGCCGGGAGCATTTTACAGACGAATGGCATTCTTAAATCAAAAACAAATGGGCATGTAAGGTGGTTTCTCCACGATCCTCGGTGCAATGGCAATTTGGTTATATCAGAATATCCATCAAGAAAACAAAGTGAGGTGTCACACTTGACCTATCCGGCCCCATCACGATCAATGAAAGACGAGGAATGATCCTTTCTTATTGCGATGATTTAGTTTTCTGTAGTGATACACCCTCCGTCTGTCCACGAGTTCTTGCTGGAATCTGTTCATTCAATTCATTTCTAATCACAGTGAATCCACCTTTCTTAGGAACCACATGTACTGGGCTCACCCAAGAACTTTCTGATATAGCATATATAAAACCTGCATTCAACCATTTCAGAATTTCTTTTCTGACAACTTCTTTCATCACAGGGTTTAGCCTCCTTTGATGCTCAATAGAAGTTTTTGCATTATCATTGACAATATTTTGTGCATGAAAATGGAGGGGGCGATACCTTTCGGATCCTCAATTGACCAGCAATAGCTTCCTTGTATTTTCGGAATTTCCAGCGGCTTCTTTTCTCAGTTAGGTCAATCGCATTTGCGATATGATATTTGGTTTCTCTTTTCTGGTTCTGAGCTCATATTTCAAATGACTAGGCAATTCTTTCAATATTAACCCATACGCAATTTCTGCTCGGTGGTTTTACGTCACAGTTTGCATACATCATCTTGATTGTGTTCTTTCATGCTTGAAATTGTTTCTTGTTATCACAATTTGAAGGCAACATTTCACAATCTGATACTCTCAAGATCTTGAAAATTCATCTCAATTTCATTGATAGAATGTTGAAATGCGGGTCAAATTCAACTAAACACTAAAGACTATTGTTTTTCTACGGCCATACAACTTTGCGCATCTACATCGGGGTGTTCCCGACTCACATTAAGATTAAAGTGCGCTGCTTCATTCCCTGACCCTTGGTGTCGGTTCACCTTTACGCACATCTATGAGGCGGCTCCTGTTGCTAGAAGGTCTTCAGACGGCAAAGGAACTTGGGTGTCTTCCTCCATCTTCATAATAACAAAATCCACGGGAAGATGAATTTTCCACCTTGGCAAACACGTCTTCAAGAACACCTTAGTTTGTGCCATTGATATGTCGACCATTTGCGGTGTAATTGTTGTTAGGAGGTTGGTTCCCTAAGCTCAGTCTTTACACCAGCGATAGAGCATCAAATTTATACCGACACGAGAATCACAAAGGCCTTCTTGAATTCATATTTCCCTATGGGAGCGGGGGATGGTGAAAGCTATGCAGGTCCTTCATTTTTGCTTGGGCTTTCTTTGGATAGTACCCCTTTACGGTAGCAGTCAAGTTCACTATTCCTTCCTCAGGCTATTTTCCTTTTCTTTGTTCGATGTCTCCTTCATAAATTTTGCATAGTTAGGCATTTTGGTTACCTGCAAAGGGATGTGATTTCTATCTTCTTGAAGATGTCAAGAATCACAAGCGTTCTTCCTTTTTTGCTTTACGAAGCCTGCGGGGAATATGCTGAGTGTATAAGCTAGTACTTTCTCATACATTTACCTTTCACTACTTCCTTCAAGGCTGTTGGAGTCTGTATATTCTTCTTTGCTTTGTAGTCTTTCGGTTTGATCTTCTCTCTTTCCTTTCCGGTTTCTTTTTGTTCATCAGTCTCTTCTTTCTTTCTTTCTTCTTAGTTTGCCACACTTCTTCGCTGACTGCCATGCCGTCTTTTGGGTTCTTCTGAGTGTCACTAGGGAATGTACCCTTGCTATGATTTGACATATTCAGGGCCAATTTGCCCTACTTGTCTCAGTTCTTCAATACAGAGGCACTTGTATTCTTGAAATACTTGAGTGTCGAGACTTGAAAACTTCAGTCAGACAGGTTTAATTCATGGAAGTATAAGCCTCTTGTTGTCCCCTGACTGCTGACATTTGTTCTTCAAATGGTTGAGTCCTCTATGATCACGATAGTCATTCCTAGCTTCACCTTGATCTTCTTTCTTCGGAACCTTGGTGAGTCTGCGATATCCACTATTAAAATTCGTCCATGCCTTGGGCCTTGTAATGCCCCTCCCACCGTATGAAATTTTCCTTGGTTCCTCGATGCTAGGCTTGTAATGTGTGGGCGGAGTTAGGATTTGGCTTGAAATGATAACTTCTTGGTTCATTCCACATGTAACCTCCTCTGACCTCGCAAGCGTCCTCTTACGTTGGTATTTGGTACTTCTTCTCCTTTGCTTATTTCCTTTGCTCCTATTTCATGAAGCGTGTGCATTTTCTTTCTGTTTGTCAATCCACATTGCATGATGGCATCTAACTTTGCCTCCATAGCTATCATTTACCTCGGCTCACTGACCTTTTTTCCTCTGTATTACCGCCGAAAGCTGGATGGAGCTTTCATATTGCACTTGGCGGGTCTTGTCGGATCCCCAGCCTCTTGACACTTTTTCTTTTGAATGCTCCACAGCACGAAGCGTCAATGATGCCTTTAGATGTATCATTTAAGGCATGATATACTATATCCATCTGAGTTTTTAAATCAATTCCATGCATAGGGCACCTCTTCAACAACTTCTTGAATCGTCAGGTATATATAATCATCTTCCCCCTGTTGGAACACTATTATCTCTCTTCTTCTCTCAGAGGTGAGAGATGGGGGAAAGAACCTGCAAGTATGCTTCCACCAGCTCTTCCCAAGTATCAACTGAACCATATGGTAATGGCTGGCTACCATGTGGGCTGTATATCTCTTAAGGAAATGGGAAGAGATGCAGCTTTATCACCTCTGGCCTCACACCATTCAGCTTTACTGTATTTGCCATCTTGAGAAATCTACCCAGGTGCTCGTTGGGGTCTTCAGTGGGGTGGCCAATGAACTAATGCTGATACACCATTGTTGTAATGACCCGTACCAAATAATACAAGTTTGTAACACATTTGACCAAGTTGACTAGGTTTGACCAGATTTGATTAGGTTTGACCCGACCGCAGTATGTAGACCAAAGTTGACTTTCAGGATGCATAGTTTTGGGTTGACTAAGACATCATTTGTAGGCCTTGTCGTCTGAGTTTTCATAGGCGGGTTGAATGTCGAATCGGAAGCTACGGATAGAAAGTTCACGACCACAGGAGTTCAAATAATAGTGTTTTAAATTGTCAAGGCTGTCTTGAGTGTTTTACGAAAGGACCCTAAGCCCTATATACATAGATTTGTGTGCCAAAGGGAACCCTAGCCCCAAACACTCATTTTGAGCTCAAAAAACCACTGAAAAACTCCCCCAGGCAGTGAGCGCCAAAGCCCAGGTCATTTTGACCCATTTCGAGCCGTTCAAGTTTCAGGTGGGCGACTCCGGCCACCCACCTTACACACTTTCATTGACCCGGGGAGGAGGAGGACAGAGGCGCCATTTGCCTGTAAAATTTCCGGCGACCGTAGTCGGCATCTGGATCGGGCCCGGCGAAGGCGGCGGCCCGCCACACTAACTGGTCGCCGGTTTTTGTGTTTGGCCATCCTGGACCGACCCATACCTTCTTTCCACCATTTTTGGACCCTCTGAACTCATTTCCATGGTCCCTTTTTGCAGAATCCTCACCGTTTGAAAGATACGACAAAAACAAAGTTAATGAAGCTGTTGGATCGAGTTTCAGGCCACCACAATAGCTGTTGGACCAAGGTAATGGTCACTGATTGTTTTCTGGTCTCTTGGGCTTTCCGTTTGATATATGGTTTTTGTAAATTTTGGACGTCGTTTGGTTAGTTTTCCATTTTTAGGTTGTTTCGAATTACACGAGAAGTTTGTTTGGCGAAATAGAGTACCAATTGGTCAGGATTTATGCAAAATTGAAGTTGGATTAGTGAAATTGGATGTTTTTATGAATTATTGGAAGTTCAATTTCGAAAATTAGCTCAATTGAAAAGCCCCAATTTTGAAAGATGCAGAGACTATAGAACACTTATTTATTAATAGTGGACTTGTCAGTCCGATTTGGATGATTTCATAGTTAAAAAGATTGTCCCAAGGCCTTCGGGGCATCCCAATGTTGTTAGTTCCAATTATTGGAGCCTAAGTGGTATTTATTTATATTACGGCGCTCACTTGCTTAGAAGCGGAGATGATCTGCGAGGAGAACAGCGGCGTGTAGTGCAGTAATGAGTGGTTTATCGTTTTTAAATGATTTGAGGTATTATGTTGATATATCTATTATAATTAAATATTTTACATATATCTTTGTTTTGATCAAATGGTTGGTTGCATACAAATGTGATTATCGGTCTCATATAAAACAAGTTATCATTTCATGTGAATTTTGTCAACATTTTAACTGTTTGGAAGTTGTAGTGAGTTCGTGGATGAGTCTGTGATATTTGAATATTTTGAGTACGTGGATTGAGTTGTAAACCGCAGCAGGAAACTATTATTGTTTTAAAAAAAAAAAAATGGATCTTGAGATTTTGTGGAATGACTCTGGTGCGGTATTGTTGGGAAAGTACATGTGAAGCGAGGAGCGATTTTATTAGTCATGCGTGATGGCGGGTTCACGGAGGTTTATTAGGTGCCGCGTGATGGCGAATTTACGGAGGTTATTAGTTGCCCACGTGATGGCGGGTCTACTGGAGGTTTTATTAGTTGCCCGCATTGATGGCGGGTGGAGGTTTATTAGTTGCCACGTGATGGCCGGGTGTAACCACGGGTTTATTAGTTGCCACGATGTCGTGAGGTCGAACTACCAGACGGTTTACTTGATGGGTACATGGTATGGTCTGTTTGTTGATTTACGAATATGGTATAACTATTTTAATACTTATGGTTATGGTGCATTTCATGGTTACTTTATTACATGGTGGCTATACATGCTTTATGATTGGCTTTATGTTGTGTACAGTTCAGGTTATAGTTTTCTTAACATTGTGTCGGCTAAATTGTTGAGCATGATTTACATATTGTTTGACTGGGTAAAGTTGGGTTTTGTGAAATGTTTCCTAGCGAGGAACCTTACAACGAGTGGAAGTGAGGTTTTGAGAAGAAATCTTTGTAAATAAGAATGTTATTTTCATATAAGTATGTATTTCAGTGGTTATTATACCCGCGTTATTGTTTAAATCCGTTCCCCCTAGGTCGAACCCGATTCGTAGGGCTTATTTCGCGCCAAATTCGACACCTCTCTTCCCGTCACAGCTACAGTACACTATCGCATCTATCTGTTTTGTTTTTGTTGTATTGGACTTATTCATCTCTACTTGTACCTCTAAATTCACAAATACTCTTAAGATAACCCGATATTAGTAGTGAACTTTTATAGGTCCTTATCTATATGTAGTGGGTCTTTTATATATAATTGAGATATTAAATTAATGCATGTGTTTACTTCCCTCATAAAAGTGAGGATTCCGTATCTTCCCAGGGTTATGCAGTGGGACTTCACTAAGAGCGAGACACCCAGGGAAATCACGGGAGGGTGTCCAGGGTCGAATCTGTTAACGGTATCGAGCTCTAGGTTTCTAGAATTCCTTGGTGTTATACATTCTTTGTCACGACTCATCCGGTGTTTGTATACCTTCCTAACCTTGTCATTGGAATGGGTGTTAGCAGGACCAAAACATATGCTAATATATCACATCGGTGTCAAGGGTATTAACTAATCCCTGACAACGATGCTAATAAACTTGTTGCGTGAGACCAAATGACATATACACAAGTTCATAACAAAATTACCAAAGGACTATTATCTAATCCCCGACAACCTTGCCATAAAGCTTATGGACATTATACTATGTAAACCAAAAATCTCTTAGAGTAAATCATTTTCAAAGTTTGGTTTGATCGATGCCGCAGAATTACCTGGTCGACAAGTAATAAAATGGATTTAGGTCGGATATCGATCCACGAGAGATCTCGAGTACCCAAATCAACTACGACTACTTTCTCGATCTCCATACTATTTGGACTACTAAATGATAGTAAGATCCAGCATTAAGGTGCTGGAAAATTAAATGAACAAAGGGAAATAACTGAATGAACAATAAACTTGAATATAAAGAATAAAGAATAATTAATAGTTAAGAAAATGAATAGAAAATTGAATAATTATCGTTTAGAGCGCATTAAGATCAATGCTATTGTGAAGTATCAATTCCTGTTGTCAACTTGTAAATTTTGCTTGTGAATTTCAGATTTCAAAATCTGTCCAAGGCGTTAATAGTTCAGCTGGATCTCTCCACACTTCACATTTCATTATCTAATTTTTGACCTGATTCTCTCGAATATAGGGAATTAGATAACTCTTTTTAACACAAAGACTTCCTAATTACGAATTGTTTTCTTTTGCGATACTTCATGCCCATTTTATGGACTATACACCTTAGCTCCCAGAGTTATCGATTGACGAGGATATACAACTTCGGGTTACTCTTCCTCCAAATTAGAATAGATCACCCTCTCCTTGATTAGATCTCCAGCTAACTGCAGGATTAGCTTCACTATTGAATTAGGTGGAACACTCTCTGCTTGTTTAAATTGATAACTCATTCAACTCGTTCTTGTTTCAAGTGGGAAGAGGATTTATCAAGTAAACTCCCACCAGCTCATTAGATCTCTAATAACGGGTTAATATACCTTCAAGAAATATTCATAACTCCCGAGTTGTCATCTGCAGTGTGCACTCGAGAGGACCTCCTTGAAATCGAGCAATGAAACGCTTCTTAATACGGGTATAAGCGATGACCGGATCAAAAACTTTAAACCCATGTAAGTAAATTCATAAAGCGAAATTAGCAATTTCTTTGGAAATAACAACGAGGGAAAGATAATTTCGAGCAATAGCATTCGCTTAATGAGTGGGTTCCTCAATTCTTGAATTACACACTACAGCATTCCTCGATCATAAGAATAATTGCATTTGAAAGCTGGATAAGCAATTCGAGAGAGATTTGTCGAACGACATTCGGGTAGTAATTTGAAAAATTAGATGCATTCGGCTTTAGCTCAAAGCGATAACATCAATTCCGGAAAATAAAGAAAACTAGAGCGATAAATCTAATCTAATCTCTGACTATCAACATTGAAGAAAAATAAAAAGAAAAGAGAAAGAAAGAAAACTAAGAAGAGAGTGAGCTAGCCGAACTATCGGTTCTCTCGTGCGCCGTAACTCCTTTCCTCTTACGGATATTTGCGTATTTATAGGGTTTTTCAATTGGGCCACCAATTCGATGCGATCTTTGGATTCCAAAGTTAGTTGGCCCATGTTACCGTTCAAGTGCGACCTCGATTCATGTCGCGACATAATCCGTATCCGCGACCTCAGCTTCTTGTCTATCTGTGCCCAGGCTGATCATTAGTGATGTCGCGACATCATTCTCTTTCGCGTGGCCCAAATGAAATGCATCTTTCAAGCGATATCTTACGATGTCGCGATCTTTCGGTCTCTTGTCATGACATCTCTTTACTCTTCATGTAGATTTGATGGTAATTCCTAATGTCGCGCGACATCGATATCTTGTCGCGACATCACTTTGGAGCCGACCTTCAGGCGACGGGTCTTGTGTCGCGACTTCGATCTCATCTTGCGGCTTATCAACATGGGGTTGGAGTCTTCCGCCCGATGGCTTTTTGGTGTCGTGACTTCAGCCTCTTATCGTGTATCAACTAAATAAAATTCAGCTTCCAGCGGAATCTTGATGTCGCGACCTACGTCGCTAATAGTGGCGGCCGGTTCATTTTCTTTTCGACTTTCATCGAAGGTTCGATGTCACGACCGTGTCGATCTCATCATCAGCGACCTCGACTTAGTTCTCACGGAGCCTTCAAGCGGTTGCTCTTGGTGTCGCGGCAACCAATCTCTTGGCAGAACATCTAGTCACGCCGCTGCCGAGTTTCAGCGGTCTCTGCTCATGTCGCGACCTCGATCTCACGTCGCGACCTCAGCTCCTGTCTTCTATATCATTCAACTTGTCTTCAGATGTAGCGACTTCAATCTCTTGTCGTGACATCAACTAAAGGATGCCGGGTTTCAAGCGGTTTCTACCGTGATGTCGCGACATCAATATGTTGTCGTGACATCAGGCGATTCTTGCGCTGCTTCAATCTTGTCGCCACTTGTATCACTTTCCCTTTGATTGCTCTTTGCCGCCCAACATCAATCCCTTGTGCGACATCACTTCATGCCTCCACAAGTCAGCTGTTCGTTCACGATGTCGCGACATCAATATCTTAATAGCGACCGCGCCGTGACTACTGCGGCTTTGGCTGTGGTTCTGATGTCTGGCGATCTCACGTCGCGACCTGCGGCTAAACTAACACGACTTTCTCATGAAGGCCGGTCTCATATCGCGACCTCGATATCTTGTTATCCATGTCGCGTTTTGCATCGATTTCCTTCAATTTCTGATGTCAGCGACCATCATGGCCCAGTAAACCCCAGCGCAACATAAGTTAACCGAGTTGCTTTCATTTACCTTTGCTATTTTACGCGTTTTACTCCGCCCGATTCTTGTATTTTTCCTTGCATTTTCCTCTTTCTTTTATACTTCACATAAATAACAAATTTGGTGAGTTTCTTCATATCTCTGCATCTTAATTATTCCTTTTTACATTAAAATCAACATAAAAAATGGACTAAAAATAGATGACTTTTAAGCTCATCACCGATCCTGTTCTTTGATTCTTGGGATGGATTGGCTTGCTTCAAACTAATAGCCGATGGATTGTTTCATAAGGAAGTGATACTTAGGCCGGCCAGGGACTACCGTGTGTCTTCTGGAAGCGAGGCCCGAGCACCCTCGGGTTTGATTTACGCCATTACGCTGGAATGGTTACTTGAGTTGTAAGGGGTACCTAGCTCACGTAGTTGACGCTCGTAGCGATGAAGTGAGATTGGAGGATGTACCAATAGTGAGGGAATTCCTAGATGTGTTTCACGGCGATCTTCAGGTCTACCTCGAGCGAGAGCCGGACTTTCCCATCGGCCCAGTTCTGAGTGCAGCTCACATCTCCTTACCACCCTATAGAATGGCACGACCGGTTGAAAGAGTTGAAGGTGCAGCTACAAGAGGCTACGGTGGATGGGGTTATTAGGCCCGGTGTTCACCTTTGGGAGCGTCGGTGTTATTTGTGAAGAAGAAGGATGGTACTTGGAGGTTGTGTGTGGACTATAGACAGTTGAATAAGGTCACCATTCATAATAAATATCCTTTGCCTCGAATTGATGATTTATTTTATCAGCTCCAGGGTGCAAAAGTGTTCTCTAAGATTGACTTGAGGTCAGGGTACCATCAGTTAAGGATTAGGGAATCGGACGTTTGAGCGGCGTGGGACGAGATATGGGCATTATGGGTTCTAGTGATGTCTTTTTCGGACTCACCAATGCCCAACGGCTTTCATGGATTTGATGAAGCGGGGTCTTTTGTCCATACTTGGATCGGTTTGTCATTGTCTTCACTCCCGGCGATATCTTGGTGTACTCGGAGCGAGTTGGAGCATGAGAGACATTGGGTTTTGGTGTTCTGAAACGCGTTCTGGCATCGATTTGTATGCGAGTTCAGCAAATGTGAGTTTGGTTGAAGCGATTAGGATTTGTCGGGCATGTGTGGTGTCCGGCCCGGTGGCATTTATGTGGACCCCTCGAAGGTAGAAGCGGTGCGGGTAAGAACAACCCACTACGGTGGCCAGTGCGGAGTTTCCTAGGATTAGCGGTGTGCAAGCGAGTTCATAGAAGGGTTCTCAAAGATAGCGGGACCAGCATGGGTTGACTAGGAAAGGAGTTAAGTTTGGTGGACTTACGGGTGTGAGGGGAAGCTTCCGACGCGAAGGAAGGTTAACATCGGCCCTTGTTCGACATTGCGGAGGAACGAGGGTTCGAGGGACGATGCTTCATGCTCCCGGGGTTTAGGTTGCGTGTTGATGCAACATAAGAGAGTTGTGGCGTATGCTTCCAGACAGTTGAAGAAACATGAGCTGAATTATCCTACCCATGACTTGGAACTAGTGCGATGGTATTTTTGCATTGAAGACGATGGAGGCATTACTTGTGCGGTGACGTGCCAAATGTTACCAACCATAAGAGCCTTAAATATTTGTTTACCCGGAAAAGAGTTAAACTTAAGGCGAAAGGAGGTGGATGGAGTTACTTAAGTTATGATTGCACTATATTGACTACCATCGGGTAAAGAGCGAATGTAGTATAGCGGCATATGACGGGAAGTCTACAGGCTCTTTGGCTTATATGCAGACCATACAACTTCCGTTGATGGTCGAATTGCGAGAGTTGGGTGTTGAGTTGGGGATGCATGTTTCAGGAGCACTTTTTGCTAGCTTCCAACTACGACCGATACTTGTAGATCAAATTCTCGAGGCACAACTAGAAGATCCCTATTTGATGAGCATGAGAAGGAAGGTCGAAGAAGGGGAACAGTCGGATTTTTCTATTAGAGACGATGGAGCCTTAGTGATTGGTTCTAGACTTTGTGTTCGGTGAAGATTTAAAGAGGCGGTGTGGGGGGGAAGCCCATAGTTAAAACATGCTATATGCACCCACATCGTACCAAAGATGTACGTCTTGTGAAGGGATATTATTGGTGGTCGGGGATGAAAGAGGTTCTTGAGTGTATCCAAGTGCTTGGTTGTCAACAAGTAAAGCGAGAGAGACAAAGCCTTACGGACCACAACGTATACGTTCGGAGATGGAAATGGGAGCACATCCTGGCAGTTTTTATGTTCAAGCTCCCTCCCACAACTCGAGACATGACGGCATTTGGTTATTAGTTGATCGACTCACCAGAATCCGCACATTTCTACCTATTGAAGTTTTCCTCGAAACTAAGGGAACTCTTCATGAATCATATAGTGAGTTTGCATGGGGTGCCAGTGTCGATCATCTCCGATAGAGATCCACGATTCACCTCGAGGTTTTGGAAGAGATTGATGAAGGAGCTAAGTGTCAGGTTAAATTTGGAGGAAATGCTAGCTTTCACCCTCAGACCGATGGACAATCGGAGAGGACTATTCAAACCTTAGAGGATATGTTGAGGTCATGCGTCTTCTTGATTCGAGGGACATTGGAATGAATATCTACCTGGCGAGTTCACTTATAACAACGACTATCACTCGAGCATTGAGATGTCACCTTATGAGCATTGTATGGGAAACAATGTCGCACTCCATTATGTTGGAATGAGGCTGGCGAAAGGAAGTTACTAGGCCAGTTGTCTGGCAGCCAGTGGACAAGGTTAATATTATACGTGCCAGGTTGAAAGCAGCTCAAGATAGGCAAAAGAGCTATGCGGACAAGCGAAGGAAAGATCTTGAGTTTGAGGTTGAAGATCGAGTGTTTTTGAAGCTCTCTCCTTGGAAGGGCGTGGTACGTTTTGGGAAGCGAGGGAAGCTAAGTCCTCGCTACATTGGACCTTTTGAGATTGTTGAGAGGATAGGTCCAGTGGCTTATAGATTAGACTTTCCGGAGGAGCTTTCTCGAGTCCCATGTGTTTTCCACATCTGCATGCTCGCAAGTATATCCCGGATCCACTCACATGTGTTGGAGATGCGGAGATCGGCGAGGATGACTTATCCTCTGAACCTTGATGCAGATTCTGGGTAGAAGAGAGAAGGAGAAGCCGCAGCAGACAATATCCTTAGTGAGAGATCCTTTGGGAAACCACCTGATCGAAGAGCGACTTGGGAGGCGGGAGAGGACGAATGCGGAGCCCGATTACCTAAATCTCTTTCGCATGACCACGGGCCAATTTAGTGGACGAAATTTTTCTTTAAAGAGAGGAGTAGATTGGAATGACCGTACCAAATAATACAAGTTTGTAATACGTTTGACGAGTTGACTAGGTTTGACGGTTGACTAGGTTTGACTGACATTTTAGTATGTGGACGAAGTTGACTTTTGAGATGCATAGTTTTGGGTTGGTAAGACATCATTCTCGTAGGCCTTTGTCGTCACGAGTTCATAGACGGGTTTAACGTCAAAATCCGACTTATAGATAGAAAGTTACGACCTTGGGAAGTTCAAGCGGCCGATGTTTAGTAGTGTCAAAAATTTTGTCTTCGGTGTTTTACGAAGCGACTAAACCATGCTATATACATAGCTTTGTGTGCCAAAGGGAACCCTAGCCCCAAACACTCATTTTGAGCTCCAAAAACCCTAGAAAAACTCCCCAAACTCGTGAGCACCAAACTGGGTCATTTTGACCCATTTTCAGGCCGTTCAAGTTTCAACCGTGGGAGGCGACTCCGGCCACCCACCTTGCACACGTCTTGATCGAGGGGAGGAGAAAGGAGGACAAGGAGACACAGCTGCTTTGTTAAATTTCTCAGGCTAACCCGGCCCAGCTAGACTACTTGGGATCAGACGTGGCAATGGCGGCGGCGATCCGCAAACATGGATTCGTCGGATTTTGTGTTTTCCGGTCATCTCGGTAGGCCCATATCTCCCTTTCCACCATTTTTTAACCTCGAACTCATTCGGTGGTCCTTTTTTGGAGATCATCACCGTTTGAAAGATACGACAAGAAACAAAGTTGGCCGTATTAGGATCGAGTTTCGACCACCATTGTTGGACCAAGGTAATGGTACTTCTGTGTTCCTGGCCTCTTGGGCTTTCCGTTGATATATGGTTTGTAAATTTTGGAAGTCGTTTGGTTAGTTTTCCATTTTTAGGTTGTTTCGGGTAATTACCGAGAAGTTTGGACTGAAATAGAGTATCAATTGGTCAAGTTTGGAAAAATTGAAGTTGGATTAGTGAAATTGGATGTTTTTATGAATTATTATACGGTTCAATTTAAATTAACTCGGTGAAAAGCTAATTTTGGAGTGCCGGGCACATAGGGCACACTATGTAGTGGACATCGAGTCCAAATTTGGATGGTTTCATAGTTCTAAAAGTTATTCTAAGGCCTTCGGGGCATCCCAATGTTGTTGGTTCAATTATTGGAGCCTAAGTGGTATTTTATTTATATTACAGGCACTCACGCAAGCGGAGGCGATCTGCGGAGAATGAGGCGGCGTCGTAGTGCATTAGTGGTTTATACGTTTTTAAATGGTTGAAGGGTATTATGTTGATATATCTATTGTGATTAAATATTTTACATATATCTTGTTTTGATCAAATGGTTGGTTGCATACAAATGTGATTATCGGTCTCATATAAAACAAAGTTATCATTTCATGCAATTTGTCAACATTTTAAGCGTTTTTGGAAGTTGTACTAAGTTCGTGGATGGATGTGATGTTGGAGAGATATTTTGGGTACGTGGATTGAGGTTGTAAACCACCTTGAAAACTATTGTTTAAAAAAAAAAATGGATCGCGAGATTTTGTGGAATGACTCACGTCTGATATTGTTGGGAAAGTACATGAGCAAGAGAGCGATTTTATTTAATTCGCCGCGTGATGGCGAGTTCACGGAGGTTTATTAGGTGCCACTTGGTGGACGGGTTTGCGGAGGTTTTATTGGAATGTCACATGATGGCGAGGTCTACGGAGGTTTATTGGTTGCCACGTGATGGTAGGGTCTGGAGGTTTTATTGGTTTCACGTGATGGCCGGGTGTAACCACAGGTGTAATAGTTGCCACGGTGTCGTGAGGTCGAGGCTTCTTGGCGGTTTATGATGGAATTTTTATGTGGTATGGTACGGTTGATTTGCAGATATGGTATAACTATTTTAATACTTATGGTTATGGTGCATTTCATGGTTACTTTATTACATGGTGGCTATACATGCTTTATGATTGGCTTTATGTTGTGTACTATTCAGATTATAGTTTTCTTAACATTGTGTCGGCTAAATTGTTGAGCATGATTTACATATGTTGGATTTGGGGTAAAGTTGGGTTTTGTGAAATGTTTCTAAACGGGGAACCTTGTAAGTGAATGAGGTTTGAGAGAAAGAAAATCTTTGTAAATAAAAGAATGTTATTTTCCTTATAATATACCACTCATTTGAGATTTATTATAACTACGATTATTGTTTTTAATCGCGGATTCACTGGTCAGAGACAGTTCGTAGGGCTTGTTGGCGCCAAATTGACACCGCTCTTCAGTCACAGTGCGGTACACTATCGCGTCTATACATTTTGTTTTTGTTGTATTGGACTTATTCATATCTACTTGTACCTCTAAATTCACAAATACTCTTAGAATGCTCTGATATTCGTATCGAACTTTTATGGGTCCTTATCTATATATGTAGTGGGTCTTTTATATATAATTGGGATATTAAATTAATGCATGTGTTTACTTCCCTCCTTAAAAGGCGGAGTTCTACCGTATCTTCCCTAGGGATTATGCAGTGGGACTTCACTAGGCGAGACCACCCGGGAAATCCAGGGGAGGGTATCCGGGTCGGTCATATCGGTGTTATCCGCGGCTTTGTTCGAAGTTATTTGCATCCACAGTAGGTTGTCTGATTGCATAATATTCTTCCTGAATGATAGGCCTCCAGAAATCCTCCATTGTGTTAGTAATAGGAGGCCTTCTGGATGTTGTCCTTTGCTTCTCACAATGCGAGTCACGTGTCTGTCTGGTATGGCGTGATTCTCTGCTCTTTTAGTCTTTCTTAAGCTTTGAATTGTTCTTTCAATTCAGTGTCTGTACGGTAACAGGTCTGAATCACATTTCCTGTGCATTAAAGGATTTCCTGAAATTGAAACACACTCAGATTAATAGGATTAGTCGAACTAAAAAATTATTTTCAACATGGCTTGTTAAAGATCAGTGGTTGATACAGCCACTGCTTGCAAAGCTGTTTTTGTTCTTTTCTTTTATAAAATGTTTTTAGAAAAATGTCCAAATTAGCATTTCCCTCTTTTGTTAGAATATTGACCTATTCAATCCTTTCAATCCACGGCAACGGCGCCATAAAACTTGTTTGCCTTTTTATATATAGACTAAGAACCCCTCAAATGTACATAGTTACAAGAGCCTTACACTTCTCTTGCACCCATGTCACTTTGGATAAATTTTCTTAATTAAATAAATCCGTCTTGATGTTTAGGATTTTAAAATTGGGTTTAGTCTATGACCTTGCAAGTACTTACGGGTCATCTGATATTAAAATACGAATGTAAGTCAGGTATCATTCCCACGAGATTGATAAATTAAGTCAGTGACTACGAAGTTCTATGCTATTTAGACTAAAAGAATTTGATATTGAAAATTTATTACAAAATGATAGATCCTAGACTATTAACTAATAATAAATTGGAATAACATGAAATCGAAAATATAAAGAACAAATCTTTTGGATCTAATCACATTCCACTGTGAAACTTGAAAACTATCAATGAATTACAATGAAACAGTCAATTCCTGCATGAAAGTACATTGCTCTATTATATTGATGGATCGGAATTTGTCCCGGTGCTAAATGTTGCAGGTTGGATTTCTCCACATTCATAGAATTTCTTGTTTCTCTCGAAGTCAGATCGAACCGATTACTTGTATGTATACTGCAGCACAATATCACAGGTATTTTTCTTTCTCAGTACTTCATACCCATCTCTTGATGACTGCGAGATCTTTTGCTTTTCATACCGAGGATTTTTGCAAAAGTTCTACCACTATAGTGGCTCATCCTCGAATCTGATGATTCATCCTTTCCGCTTGATTAGATCTCGGCTAACACGAGTCGAACTTCTCTTTAGATTGAGATGAACTCTCTAATTGTTTATATTGTTAAATGTTCCCCTCCAACTTCAATTATGAGTGAATGGGGTATTTATCAAAATGAACTTTCAGAGCTCAGCAATTCATCAATGGTAGTCTAACATACCTATAAGAGAATGCTCTCGGCTCTCAGGAATCTCCATCTCTGTGTCACGTAGAGGGCATCCTGGAAATCAAAGCAAGATACACTCCTTAAACTGGTATTCGATACTACTATTGAGGAACCTCCCGATTCAAAAACGATACAGTAAGTAAATCAACGAATAATTTTTGCGAAAAGTGTGAAATTAACTATAATTCAAATCCGGCGGAGAAATGCGTTAATTCTTGCATTCACGATTAAAAAGTAGATTACCGATCACGCCATCACTATAATGTTGCAATGAAACTGAGAAAAATGCATTCGAAGAATTGTCTAGATTTCATAAATTTTCAGGCAGTAATTTTAAGAAGAAAAATAACAGAAATAGAAATCCAGCTCCACTCGTTTCTACACAGTTCACAATTGAGATCGAAAAATTCAAGAACAAAGAAAATAAAAATAAAAAAATAAAGCTAAATTCTACTCTAGACTATGTGAAGTTCACTCTTCGTTCCCTTTTACGGATAGTGAAGACGGAGAAGCTACTTTTCTATTCTAGCAACGTCTATTTATAGCTGTCAGAAAATGGGCTAATGCCCAGCTGCAGTTGGAATTCCCAAAGAAAGCCTGGTTCTTGTCTAGGTCGACCTCAGATTTGGTGTCGCGACACGGATTTCAACACCATTTGCTCTTGTTCAATTGCGACCTTGTTACTTCCTGCGACCCGAGGTTCGCTACTTGGCGGTTGCTTGGATTAATGATTGGCGACATCGTTGTGGTCCGCGACCTTGTTGGCTTAGTGTTTCACCGAGAAGTTGATGTTGCGACCGCGATTGTCCGCGTCCGCGACCTCGTTGTCTTTCCTTTCTTCTGCAATTCTAAGTCACAACCTCAGTTCTGAGTCAAGACTCCTTTTCCTTGTTGTGCTACACGTCGCGACCTCAGTCTTAGGTTGTAACTATATTTCTATTTCAACTACCTAAGTTCTAGGTTGTGACTTCCTTTTTCTGGTCGCGACCTTGTTTGTGGTCTTCTGCCTTCACAGGTTTCGAATTTAAGTTGCGACCTCAAGTTGATGTCGCGACCTCTTTTGATGTTCATTTCCCTTCTTCTGGTCGCAACCTCAATTCTTTGTTGCAACCAGTTTCTTCCTTCAACCTCACATTCAGTGTGACCTCAAGGGTGATGTTAGAGCCTCATGTTTGCTCTTTGCAGTGCATGTAGTTCCAATTGCTCAAAAGTAGTTGCGACATGGATTTCTTCTACTCAGTTCTTCTTCAGGTCACGACTTGAATGAGTGGCCGTGACATCGTTTGTGGTATTTGATTAATAAAGTGGTGTGACAGGTTTCTTGGCAAGGGCTGGTTGGCTTAAGCAGTTGCGACCTCCTTTTGTTTCAACTCTCTTAGTTTGGTTGCAACTTCAATCTCTCTGTTGAGACTCCATTTTCCGTTTTGATGTCACGACCTTAACTGCACGTCGCGACCTCAGTTGTCTTCAATTGGCATCGCGACATCAGCGTGGTGTCGCGACCGAAGATTCTACCTTGAATAATTCCTTTAGTCTCAACCACACTTCCTTTGTCGTAACCTATTCTCTTTAACTTGTTGCTCACGGTCGTGGTGGCAAACTCAACTTGAGAATCCGCGACTTAGCTTGCTAAGGTCTTCTTTCTTCTAAAGGGCGTCTTGGTGATCTTCGTGACTTGAAATGGCGAACAAATGAGCTTCTTTGTCGCGACTCAATTTTCTTTGCGACTTCATTTACCTTGTAGGCTTATCTCTTACGGCGGTTTTCTTGGGATTTTAACCTGGCGTATTTTACGTAAAATTAAATTTGAGCAAATTACCCAGGTTTCTGTATATGAATCAACAATTAAATTGAGCAAGTTGTGTATGAAGAGTCTCTCTGATGATACTGATTGAGCAAGTTCGATCTCGGCTAGGATTGTTTCATACTCAGTCTCATTATTGGACACTGGGATGTCTAATCGTATGGCCTGCTCTACCCTTTCCCTGATTGGGGCTTTTAGTTGCAAGCCGACCCTAGCTTCCGTTTGGCGAGAGGCTCCGTCAACATTCGGATCCACCAATCAACGTTATCTTTGACCACATCCGACTCGGGTAATTATGCTAGAAAATCTGCCAATATTTGTCCCTTCAATGCCAAGCAAGGTTTATACTGGATACCAAACTCACTTAGCTCGACCGCCCACCGAGCCATCCTCCCTTACAGCTCAGGCTTGTATATAGTGTTTTGTAGAGGGAGATTGGTCAATACGACGATAAGGTGTGCTTGAAAGTAGGGTGAAGCTTCTTGGCTGCCCCATGTAGGGCCAATGCTGCTTGTTCTAGAAGGGTATATCGTTTCTACCTTTGCCAGGGATTTTCTTACAAAGAATATCGATCTCTATTTTTGGTTTTCATCTTCTTTGAACAAAGTTGCGCTTACTGAGACCTTTGACACTGCTAGGTAAAGATAGAGTGTATCTCCTACACCTGAGCTAGCCAGGATTGGTGGTTCGATAAGATATTGTTTCATAGCTATGAGGGCTTGGTCACACTCCTCATTCCAGCCAGCTCCTTTGGCTCCCTTTAGGGTGGTGAAAAATGGTTTTAACCAGTCGATGAAGTAGGATATAAATCGCCTCGAGGGTTGATAGCCTACCAGTCAGTTGTTGAACCCTCTTTTTGGAGGTAGGAGTCTGGGAGTCCATTATTGTTTTGAGTTGAATAAGGTTGGCCTCAATCCCTCTTTGGGTCACCATAAATCCTAAGAACTTGCACGCTGACTCGAATACACGTTAGGAGGGTTAAGTTTCATATCGTACAGCCAGCATTAGCTCAAAGGCTTCACAGCCAGATGCTTGAAAGCGTGGTCGAGCGTTCTTTGGATTTTACTAGCATGTCATCGATATAGGCTTCCATGGTGTTACCGCGGTGGTCGAATATCTTAGTCTGACCTTTAATCGTTGCTGACATTCTTTAGACCAAAGGGCATCACATTATAGCAGTACAATCCGTGCGGGGTGGTGAAAGCCGTTTTCTATGAGTCAGGCGGGTACATGGGAATCTGATGATATCCAGAGAAGGTGTCCAGAAACGACAACATTCTATGTTTGGCAGCGGCATCAACAATCTGATCTATATGCGATAAGGGGAAGCTATCCTTTGAGCATGCTTCGTTGAGGTCAGTGTAATCTACGCATACTCGCCACTTTCCTCCTTTCTTTGGAACTACCACCACGTTGGCTAACCACTCGGGTACTTCACTTCCCTGATAAAGCCTGTTTCCAATAGGTTGTCTACCTTTGCCTATATGATTTGATGGCGTCACGGGTGAAACGCCTGCGCATACGTACAGCAAAAGCAGCGGTGGGGATGATATTTAACATGAGAGGCCACCGTTGGGCTAATCCTACCATATATGAATTGGTTCTGTTGTTGCGTCTATGTTATTTAACGACACAAGTCATAAGCGTTCTTTTTAGGTCATCGAGCGAAGAAGCGGCATAAATGAACTTCTCCGGCCCGGAGTCGACATTACTTTTTTTTCTAATGGATCCACGCCGCCGGCGGATCCACTTTCTTCATACGACACGGGTGGAGAATTTTGACCTTTATGCGAGTCGATCTTGAAAGGAGGATTTTCAGGTTCTTCTCCCCGTTTGCTCTATGTGTAGATGGCGATAGCCTTTGTAGCGCGGCCCGGTGGCTGCAAAGGTCAACGCGGCGTTAGTCAAATAGCTGACCGTTTGGTGGAAGGTTGAAGGGATAGCCTTCATCGAGTGCAGCCAGGCCCGCCCCATTATGGCGTTGTAAGGTCTTAAGTATTCGATGATTAAGAATAGAACCCGTTGAGTTACTTGCCCAGCCTTCACAGGGAAAGCGACATCCCCTAGTGTTGTGGTAGTCGCATCGTTGAAACCGGAGAGGATTCTGCCTGGTTGAGTTCAACATTCATAAAGAGAGTTTCATCTGCTCAAATTTCGATAATTACAACAAGTCTACCGCCTTTGCCCGGGATCTATTGGTACCACGTGCACATGAAACCGTTATCTGAGGTGAGTACTAGAGCATCATAGTAAGGCACAATTATCCAATTCGGGTTGACAGGAGGAAAGGATATGGGACCATCTATTGGCTTGGTTTCTTCGTATGCGATCCTTAAATGGACAGCATTCACCACAGCTTTAGTATGGCGGCTCTTAAGAACTGTACATTGGCTCTTCGGCCCGATGCTAATCATCAGACGAGCCATGTCTCTATAGTTTATAAGCGGGTTTGGATTCGCTCGGGGTTGTCATCGCTGTTTGTGATTACGTCGCGGCTGCCTAGATTCCACCCGGTGGTCGGGTTCCTTGACATATCTCTAGGTGTCCGCGCCCGATTAGTTTTTCGCTGGAATTTTAAGAACTACGACACTGTCGGTCTTATGCCCATGGTCTCTATGATAATCGCACCGCAAGGATTTATTCCTTTAGGAGGGATCTGTCTGGATCGAAGCAAGCCATTTAAACTCTGGCAGGTTGCGAATGATGGGAAATAGCCTCTCATAAGAGATGCTTAGGGGGGTGAACTACGGGGTCTCTTCTTTTATGATTGGTCACAAGATCTCTTCTGGTCTATGTCCTTACCCTTCTTGGATTTGGAGCGTTGTTTTCCAAACGGATTACTTCCTTCGGCCTACTAGCTCGTAATTAATACAGTTTGAATCCATTTCACGAATGCGTCCTCCCGGCGTGAGTACCTATCGGCCAATCCCATATAATTCTTCCATCATTGCCTAGATTAATGATAGTGACTAGAAAGAGGAGTAGATGACTGGCTTCCTAAAGTTTTGGAGGATTGTGTCCATGCTATACAACTCCTATTTGTTAGAGCGGCTTGCCGAACCTCATATAAGTCATGAATGACTCTTTGAGAATGGTTTATGAGGCGATGTTTCTCTTTTGTCCGTACGGCAGAATCTTATGTATGAATGCGGCCCATAGTTCATTGAACGAATTTATTGAATTACGCGGAAGCTTGTGAAACCAGGCTAACGTCGGCTTATGGCCCGGCTAGGAATACCTTGCATAACAGCCAGTCATTACCAACATTCAGCGTCATCACCTGATTGTAATGGAGCATATGGTCGTAGGGGTCAGTCGAGCCATCAAACGTGGTGAAAGCTAGAATGACAAACCCATAGGGTGTCTCGTAGTCAAGGATGTGTTCGCGCAGGGTGAAGAGGCATGTCATCAGTCTCCCGGAGATTAAGAGTCATCGGTCTCAATTGGGGTGGGTGTGCGTAAAGGTAGGCATTGTACGGCGGGATGCGTGGGGCGTGTGGTGGCAGCGTGCCCGAGGCGGCCTGCGCGGGTTCCTAAATTGTAGCCTTTCCAGCCGACCCGATCGGCCCGGTCCCAGGTAGTTCGGAGTGCTGGTTTACCCTCGATCACTTTATCAAAATCATTTATCAAATACATGCGGAAGTGATTTCAATTTAGGGCGAGCCCATAAACATTAACAAATTCAATAGGCCCATAACATTTAACAAAATACATTTACAATGAAGGCGTTCCAAGCCTTATCAAAATGATTTACAAAATGGATGTTTCAGAGTTCAAATTGTTTTTACAAAATATCAATGTTCAAAAGAAATGAAGTGAATACATATGTGAACATACTCCGCGAATTCTTTCTTTATGACTTCTGACTCCTCGACAACAGGTCCACTTTACCGATCCTTGCTCCGATCACTTTCGGTACACGGGCATTGATAAAAACAATACGCTAAGCATTTTCATGCTTAGTGGTTCTATACAATTCCATTTTGTCGTTTCAGTTTAAGTCAAAGCATGCAATTTTGCTAAACAAAACTTTCAAATCTTTTTGGATGATCAATGTCAATGCAATACATATACTTATTTCATATTCAATTATTTACGGTTCATTGGTCATCCCAAATATACACTTTCATATGTTATAATTCATTTATAACTAATTCATGCATTTTCTATATCAATATGTCAACAATTGATATCGGTCGGTTTGCCTTGCTTGAATTTAACCTTGTTTTCGGTATCTGAGGATATCGGAATCATCGACACGATCCAGGCTGCGGGCGGTATAAAAACAATGTTATAACCACGGTCTGATCCCTTTGAGGCTGTATTGTTTATTAAAAATCAATTTCGTGAACACTGCAATCTTATCCGTTAGGCTACGGATCGGAATTGTTACATGATACATTTTGTTCGCGTCTTGCTAATTTGACCTTATTGGTATCACCGTCCCCATCGCTAATCACGGTCGCGGTTAACGACCGATTAAGAGCGTTAAATCCTTTATATCAAAATCTGATTACAATATGTACATTTGTATAAGCAATTCATTTTGATAATCATCTGATTTTCATATGCAAATATTTCACAATCATTTGCCTCAAATCAATTTAAGCAATTCAATATGCTTGTCTTATAAATTTAGAACAAACATTTCAAATATTGGAACGAGAATAGGAGAAGATAGAACAAACCAATCTATCTCTTTCTTTTTGCCTTGTCGTCACTCTCGGTCTTAGGTTAGGTGATCTTCACCGGCCCCTAGCAAATCACACACATCATATTTTTAGTGAACTAGCACTAATCACACTTAACAAATTTGCTTCATCGGCGATATGTACGTCGTTTTCACTTAGTTTCATTCTTATTTGGACTGATAATCATTTATTAGGGTTCTAACCAATCAGAATTAATAAGTCTGAGGACTTTGGAAACAAAATAAAAGTGCAGCCCATGTGAACTATGCCTTCGCCACGACGAAGCATTGCTTCGCTACAGCGAACCCGTGGGTGGCCATTTTTGGCCCTCAGCCTCGCCGCGGCGAAGGCTCGATTTGCACAGTTTTCCTTCTTTGCTCCTTTTTGCGATTTTCTCCAAAAATCGCTCAAAAACTCAAACCAAAATATGGGAATCACTCCCAAAGACGTGCCCCAAGTCATCCCAAACCAACCTTGAGGAAAACCCGTGGATGGATTAGGGGTTTTTCTAATTCAAATATCAATTAAAAGAAATCTAGGGTTTATTAATACCTTGAAATCACTTTGCACTTATGACCTTAGCTCTCTTCCTTTACCTTCCTCTCTTTGCAAGATCTTGCATAAACATGGAGGATTCTAATCTCCATCTATTCCCAAAACTGCTCTTCTCTCCTCTTTTGCTCAACGTTTTTGCACTTATGGAAGTCCCTAAGACCAAATGTAGTCTATTACCGCTTACTTCTCTTAAGGCCATGTTTGGCACTTTCATTAATCTATTTCGTTTTTGGCATTTAACTCTTCATTTTACTTTCATTTATCATTTTTAATTCATGGCAATTAAGATCATTCTCATTAGACCCTTAGTCTTCATTTACACATTTAAATTTGCCCTTTTTCACTTGGGTTTATTTTGAGGTTCAAATCATTTTCTCATTTTAGAATATAATATTTAATCACATGCTCATATTCATTTTCACATTTATCTGACCAGTTTAACATGTTTATCAATTTTTTCCAAAAGCTGATTTAGCTCAATTTATACGAATATATAAGAAAAAGTTATTATAAAAATTCTAGGGTATTTTAGGAACATTACACTAGGAAGCTTGACCTAGCCCGATGCTTGTCTTCTGCACAGCGCTTCTCTCCTTGCCTGCGAGATGCACCACTAATAAGCGTCGTTGAAGCGGGGTGAAGCGAAAAAGCCCTCTCATAGCCCGATCACGGTCACTTGTGCTCTCGAGTATTATTTTTCGAGCCAAAAGTCGGGGATAGGGGGTGCCTAAGAACGGCTCATCGTTCATTTCGGGGTATCGTCATTGGAACAACGAGCCGCCTTTATCAGACGATCGGTGCCATCAGCGACCCGGTATCTCACCAGTGTTTTCGGTCAGCGACTTTTTTTCGACACGGAAGCTACGATTTGGTGTTTTCTCGTGATCGTGGC
The DNA here is from genome assembly GCA_016808115.1 of Tetrastigma voinierianum. NCBI lineage: Eukaryota > Viridiplantae > Streptophyta > Magnoliopsida > Vitales > Vitaceae > Tetrastigma > Tetrastigma voinierianum. The sequence continues at coordinate 47,891 of JAEQBH010006761.1, forward strand.
GCTCGACGACCTTGCAACTTTCGTTCATATGTCTTGCTTGTTCCTCTTGCTTTCTTTCCATGTCCTGACGTCAATGGAGGTGGTGTTCTAGTGATTGGTTCATCAGAATGCTTGTCATTACGATTGCCTCAGGCGAATCAGACATAGAATAGGAGATCGACAGAGCTCCAGGTGATGAAGGGCTACTTGACAGCCATTGAAGCCAAGCTCTTGCAACCTATAAAGGAGACTTTCTGTTCTATTCCACCAGACTAGCGCGGTGTTGTTACTTGATCGTCGACCTTCGGGCATTAGCACAGTCTGGTAAACACAAAAAAATAGCGATCGTATTTGTGGACCAGCTGCCTCTCTGATGATTAAGTCAGCAAAAATATAGAGAGGAAGAATAAGGAAGTTCACACAATACGGATTGCATACCTTTTCATCATGGGAATCCTCTTGATTTATAGAAAGCAGTTCACGAATCCCTCCCCCTCTTTCTTTGGAAAGAATCTCAATTTTTTTAGGAACAAAATCTCTTTTTTCTTATCAACTGTTCTTCCTTATCGAGTTAACACTTTTAAGAAGTAAAGGGATTTACGGAAACTAGGAAATTCATGGATAAACACCTTTTTTGTGTATTCGTCTTTATCCATTAGGTCAGCCTTAGGCTTGCCATAGAGGAGGACCAGTAGGTGGGGTTTGGAAACTCTAGATGGGCCGCCCTGAGGCTAATCTCTAAGAGGACACCCCAACTTTCGTAGATGGGCCTCCATATTCCCGTTTAGGTAGTGCCTATCAAATTTAATATAGAAAGTGGGCTTGGGCCGTTTTACATTGTGGGCCAGGGGCCCATGGATCGAGCGGGCCGGGCCCTGGGCCCATTAAGTAGTGGGTTTAAAACCCATGGTACTCACATATCCCATACTCCATCAATGCATGCATGTGAAGATTGATTTTATTTTTACCTATTTATATTTTCATGGTATCAAAGTTTTGGACTGAAGGCTGAATTTTACCAACAATTGAATCTTTTGCGCAAACTATATCTTCATGGCAACGTATAGTAATTGTTACTAATGTATTTCATCATACAGGCAATCAAGGCCATAATCTTAAGAGCAATTTCTCCTGGCATTCTATCCTATTCTCCCAAATATCTTGGTCAGCCCTAACACATAGTGGAACATCAAATTCAAATTTCATGATTGAAACACTGTAAAAGACTATACATGATGAACAAGATGATATTTTAATATCTGATCTTATTACAAAAAAAATATATATATTAAATGGATTTTGATTTATTTGAACTTTGGTGTGAGTACTTAGGTCGCGGGATAGAAAAAACTTATGTTCAAATTTAGACCATGGTATTAAATGATTGTTCAAATTCACCCAAGACTACGTAAAGTTAGGCCAATCATCTAGGTACCTTAATTACACAAGATTGAGCAAGGTTGAGATGAACTTTTATTTACAAATTGGATAATGTCTTTTCACCTAATAATAAAGGATATAGTATAATTACTTTTTCTAAAATACTTTTGTATTGAAAAATTAATAGTCTAAGCCATCTTCTACAATCTAAACTTAATATCCATTTTTATTTTTTCTACTTTACATTGCAGTTGAAGAAAGAAATCCATCAATCATGATGCCATCATGTACCAGAATGGAAGGCATTTTTGTAAATGATGATATTTGCTAATTAGAGACTCGAAATTGTTACCTTAAGGAATTTATATTTGTTAGCAATAATATAGATTACGATATAGGATTTGATTGCTGCCAAAGAAAAAACGAAATCTTGTCTTCGGCAAGCTGTTTGGAAAGCTAGAAAACTAGATGATCCGAACTTGAATTTTGCCTAGAAAATTTCTCTTCAATAGGTATGTCTCATACATTAATGCACTAATGCATTGTCCAATTCTTGATTTAGTTGTCTTCCATCATTCTTAGGTTTCAACACCAAATTAATTCACAAACCCCTTTTGAATTAAATGGAAACTAATTTCTTACTTTTTTTATTTCATGATATTTCTTGGTATACCATCTATTATAATACGACATATATTTATGTCAGTATCTATAATGTTGAAACTCAAGAGAAAGACCTTTAATGAGTTTGAGTCCCATATGTTGCATTATATCTCAACATAAATTAAAATAAATAGAAGTAGAGTACACAATATGATGGATTTACATTACTACCATTTCTTTGTACAAGGGACATGTCACGTATGTATCAGATCAGTACACCTGCAACATAGCTTTGTACATTCTGTCATTCATGTCATATTTGGAAGACTTAATAATGCATCCTGTGATGATATATTTATAAAAAAAACCTTCCAAAAAGTTGTTTAAAAATAAATTACATTTCATTGAATATTTCCAAAATTCAAATGATTTAATTAAGATTAAAGAACTTTTTTTTTGATAGAAACAAATCAATTTCATTACTTTAAATCGTTAGCTAGTACATCAACAAGGAAAGAGGGAGGAGACACCCCTCATTCTTCTAGATTAGACCCAGAAACAGACACCTTTGCTAAACAATGAGCAACCTGTGGTTTGCTGATCCACTCTATACATGGACTGCAAAGGCACATATACTACGTAGAAGGGTTCAATTATCATTTAAAGACTTAAGAACTAACTCAAAGTTCGGAACCATGGAGCTTTTAATCTGCGTGACAATAATCTGGGAGTCCGACTCCACTGTAATATTCTCCAAATCATGTTCTTGTATCCATTTGAGGGCTTTCTTACATCCCAACGCCTCTGCCGCAAACAGATTAAAGAACTTAATTTTGGCCGATACTTGATCTATTCTGTGTAAATGCATGTGTGTTAGGGCACACTGACAAGAGAGCCAGCATATTATAAATGGTTTGCCACCACATGGCACATGCTGTGTATGTACAATGATCATTGACTGCATATGCAGGCAGTGGTCATAATGGTCACCTTCATTTAAGTGTCTAGCAGTTCTTGTTTTGCAATATCTTTAGAAACCCTAGCAGTCAATTTCTTCCAAACTTGCTCCAATGTCACCGCCTGATCATATTCGGGTTTTCAAAATCTTTTACTACCATCTCCAAAATCTTTCACTCCATATGATTCTTTATGGATTTTCAGGGTATGCTTCTGGGCATGATTTTTGGTTTATTTCCAGTAATCTACTCTCATGTAAGGGTCTAAACGAGTCAAGTTACTCGTAAGTTACTCAAGTTCAACTCGTAAAATACTCGAATTCGACTCAAAATTAATCGAATCAAGTAGTTTGTTTAGTCAAGTTCGAGTATCACAATATTAGATTTGAGCTACCCATGAGGTCAATTGAGCTTAATGGATAATTTATAGTTGTTAAGTTTAAATTTATTCCAGTTTAATCGAGTCGAACTTGAGTTGAGTTTAAGTATAATTATTTATTAATTTTTAATTAATTCAAGTTTTATCGAGTCGAGTTCAAGTAGCTTGACTATTTTCGAGTCTTTCAAACATCTGAAAAAAAAAAGCTCAATCAAGTTCGAACTTCAAGTTTTTTAATCGAGTCGAGCTCGAGTTTGACTCTGTATCGACTTGACTAAATTACATCTTACTTTCATGGCAATTAATATAGTAATATTAATACAATCCCATTGTACGAAGGGAGGATTCTATTAACACCACATCTTTCTTGTTCTATTCTTTTGATGTAGAGACAGAACATGATAGATGATTTAAGGAGACTAGGCAATATCCGGTTTTGTGATTTTAAGGGCTATTGGGTTGACTGAGATAGGTACGGAACAGATATGGATTTAAGGATTTAAAGACTAATTTAGGGTTAGAGAATTCTTGTCTCCCTCAAGCTTTTAGGCTTTCAATTACATAATACTTTATTGTATATGTATATTTGATGTAGAATTAGCGTACCACTGAATGGAGAACCACTCAATATCGGCAATTAGGGTTCAAGAAATGTGGTGACTGTATGTTTCTTGATCTTGAGTAATCAAAGTTCTACATTCCATACTACGGTTTCAAATTTACAGGCCATTGTTGCCTTGCACTAATGAAGAGAACAGGGAAACAACCCAATATTTAACATTGCAGGTCGCATATACTTTATAAATAGGAATTAAAGCAAAATCTTTAAAAGAACATGGGACAATAAAAGCAAATCATTTAATCCATTTCAAAAGCTCTTAAAATGGGCAAAAGAAGCCAATGTCAGCTTGTGGGTGTTGCTCCTTAACCCACGACTTGAAGAAAAGGACACACACAAACAACAAGAGAGATTGAAGAAGGATAAAAGGACTGGACAGAAAGGAAGTATTAAAACCCTAAATAATAAAACCCTAACCCTAATTGACAAAGTTAGAAAAGGTGAAGGGAAGCTCAAACCTATATATATATAACTAAATATGGAACTCATATTGTAATTTTCTTTGGGAAGTCAATACCCGAACCTCGAATCCTTGCAAACCCGAAATGAAACAAGCTAATTATCTTTTCCATCTTGAGATCAGAGAGTATAGGATGATGAAAGGTGCGCTCTTGACTTCTTCCCCATGCCATATAATCTTTTCTATAAGGCTGAAAATCCTCCTCACCTTTGCTTCTTTTCTTGCTTTCCTTTTCTTCTTCTTGAGTTCATAACTGCACCAACATTTACCAAATATTGTGAGAATAAATCTTGAAATACAGAAGAAAATAAGTCTCGGTGATAGTGAAATAAATGCATTTAATGAATGTACAAGATATGAGGGAATATTCATGATTTCTTGTGGTTTCCCACTTCTTTAATTTCTGATTTGCTGCAGCCAAAACAAAGGAAGTCAATCAATTATAGAATTGACTGAAACAGTGAAGTCACAGAAGGGTGGTTAATTTCTTATGAGACAGAAAACTGAAATAATCTACAAGAGCAGGAAATATTATTCAGAGGATCATAATTTATACACTAAGATGAAAACTCACCAAGATTTCAAGCTTAGCAGTTCATGCATTCTCACACGAGACCGCGGCCTTAATTCTTTCTACAGTGCAAGCGATAAGATTGTTGACAGTAGCAACTGAGCCTAGGGAGAGTTTTGCTGTTGGAATTGAATCGACCAATATCTGAAACGCGACCGTTAGAAGCGATCCTCCTGATCCAACTTCGCCGACGACTCCTCCATGAGATGTGGTTCCATCTGGGAGAATTGCAAATCCTGAGGGGAGAAGAGCAACATAATCTGGATCCCCTCCATTCAATACCATGTTCATGGCAACGACATCGACAGGCGCATAGATCACAAAGGAGGCTGTTGAATCAGTACAGCTTTCTTGCAATATCAACATGTTGCTCTGGCAGATTGCACTCTACAAGTGTTCACAATGGTTAAGCATGTTATGGATAGACCAATATTGTCTGAATGACAGAAAATATAGAAATGGTAACATACATTTACCCTTAAAAGAGATACACAGTTGCCTGTGTCTTGACCATTAGCTATATGTGCCATTTCTTGAACAACTCCACCATTTGAGAGGATATCCCACTGCAGGTATTGAATAGATAAAACAAAGACATGAATAATTTAAGTAAACAGAAATTTAAGAGCAAAGGCGTTACTTTGTCCACCTCTTTACTATTAATTAGACCGATCCATTCAAATACACTTATTTATGGCTTCTCCCTATAATTTACTGATGCCAATTAATTGTCTGCATCATATATCTATTCTTATGAAACAAACAATTAACCAACTGTTGCTAGCAATTTATGTTTATTGGAATGTTAAGTTATATATAAATATATTAAAATCCAAAGCTCAATATAGGCAATGCTTCATGATATGGCATTATTTCAAAGCATAATGTAAGCAAATTTGATTGATCAAAAGCTAAAAATTCTTGGAAGGATACTTAATATTTAATTTCCTGAGCCATAATAACTTCAAGTCATTATAAGGGTGATCTATACTAATTACATATTGATCAATGTAGTTTGCATACTCAAGCCAACCAAGGACTAAATGGAAGAAATGCCAGTGACTTCTGAGCAAGTCTATAAAATGAAGTAATTAGGATAAACATTAAATTAGTCACGAAGAAAAGAGATCCAATTATCCCAAAATTAATAGTTAATATATATTTGCATACAGTTTAACATTTAATCTTCAATAATCATACCTGCAGCTCGAGAATTCTCATCGCGGAGAAAATCAAATACTCTTTTTGGCGGAACCGGAAGCCAGAATGAAGTTGCAGCACTGAGCACAATCCCAGGAGGCCTGCCTGGATCGTCCACACTCTTCCTGGTCATAACCCTAACATCATCGGCGCCACTTCCAGATAGTGTCGTCCATGTATGGGCGGTAGAGGCACTCACTCCAGCACAAAAGCTTATCACCATTCTTTCAGCCAGCTTCAGCATACTTTTTCTCCCATCTTGATTTGTTATCACTGTGGAATGACAATTATATAGGTTTTGTAATAATCAGGTTAAATATGTTGTTGCCTAAGTCCAGAAAAATCAAGGGAAATTCTTTGGTGTTGGTCTTCATGATGTCAATTTCATGTAGGAAAAGTACAACAAAATGAAATTACTACCGCCAACTTCACCAGTAGGAATGTTCGTCGCCATGGCGCTGGCAAGACGTTCGCATTGGCGGTCTAAAGTCGCAACCCAACGTTTTGCCCCAAATGCCAGACCAGAGTTAACTAACTGCTTATAAATAGTATGAACACCTCTATCATCAACTTCAACATGCTCAACCCACACATGTAACCTAGAGGCAAGAAAGGCATCAGGAAAATTAAATGAGAGAATAGTATTGATGAGGTAGAATTAACAACTGTCTAGAGTAAATTTTTTTGTTTTCATTGGCATGTAGATATGAACATTTTTCTTTACCTTTGAATATCCATTAGGCATTTCTTGAATTAGACATCCGGATGGCCTTCTTCGACATCTCACCACTGGACTAGGGCGTAAATTGTCCAAAGAAACATCCACGACTTGCCCAAGTTCCGTCAGCATGCTGCTTACAGTACCTCACAAAGTAACTCTCTAGTAGGAACAAGCGGAGAAGGTACTTGAAATTCTGCTGTCATCTGCAAAATAAGGCGCATGTATTAGGAACAAATTGTTGGGATTAAGGAAAAATATTCAAGTTCTATAATATAATTACCACTTGAAAGGCTCCATTATAGTTTCCTGCAACTCCAGTTGATAGTACTTCCAGGGTCATAGCTCTTGAAACAATGCCGGAAAACACAGTGGACCACTGGTTCTGAGAAATGAATATCATAGGTTTGGAAAGTGAATTAGGAACAGGACAATGAATATTGCTCAGCATTCAATATCTATCTAATCTTCAATGGAAGGAAATAATAAGAGAAACCTACCACATCCGCGAGAAGATCTCAACGAGGCTAATATGGTTCCTTGATAACAGCAAGCGGTTTCTGTGAGGCTCGCACTTAAATCCTGCAGGTTTCGGTCCGATACTACCTCTAGGAATGTCCTTATATGACCAAGGCTCTTCGGCTTAGTTCTGTGGTTGTGCAGGTAAGACTCGGAAGCCGCAGGGTTCCCCCATCTGAAACCATTCTGAATAGCTCCTCCATAGCTGCAACTGCAAGCTCAATTATCATCGGTTTATCGGCTTCAGTCGGTCCATTAATTGACCGAAGAAGGTCTCCGGCTCCATACATCTCCCCTCCTAATCCTGGCTGTGCCCCAAAGTTTCCAACACCTAAATCAAGGGGACGGGTGGGAACCGGGGAAGGAATCAATGGATAGTTCACTACTGGCTTGCCAACATACTTTGCAGCAATGGCCGAAATTCGATCAATCTGAAAACCAAAAAAAATAAAATTCAAGCTTTAAAACCTCAAGAAAATGTTCTATAAATACAAACAAATGACTGAATCCCTGTATCTTTTATATTCATCACCTCTTCCCTCAACCTAGCATTCTCCAATCTCAGCTGATGTTCATCAAATGACATCTCTCCTATAGCGGTTGGGCCACCGCAATTAGGACAGGAGGCGTTGTTCAGAGCTTCCCGGTACCTCAAATTCTCGGCTGAAGCTTATCATTGTCAGTCCGGAGCTGTGTGTTCTCATGGCGCTCAAATGATTATAGCTCATCATATAGACATCAACATAAAACCTATTACCACAACCACAAACCTAGTCCCGGTTAATAAGATAAGGACAGCCCGAGCATTGAATGTGCAGGAAAATAATCTATACCTTCACCTGTGTACGCTTGTTTTGGAACCAAAATTTGACCTGCAGGGGCTCTAACCCTAATTCCCGGCTCAGCTCTTTTCGTTGCTTGTCATCTGGGTGTGGACACTCCTTGAAGAAACTAAGTCCAAAAACAAAGAAAAGAAAAATCAGTGATGCTTCGTTATTAAAAAGAAAGAAAAAAAAAAAAATCAGTTTTGGTAGATTTTTGGTTTTAGAACTTACGCTTCCATTTCTTGGATCTGATGCTGAGTGTGGCGATGGTATCCCTTCTAGCCTAGCCAGGGCGTTAAGTTTGGGATCTTGATCGTCTCCGGAGGCGCCTTCATGGTTTTCACTGCCGGATTTGCTGTCGCAATCATCGTCTCGGAGCCGGGCGAGGTCACTCTCCGATGTGTTTTGAGTCATGTCGAGTGGGTGAAGCTGACCAGCACCGTCCATCAAATTTGGCTGGAACATTTCTACAGATCTTTTAAGATTCGAAACATGGTTTTCAATCTAACAACAGAATGGAAATTACCACTCAAAAGAAAGCAAAACCAAAAACATTTCCACTTCATAAAATAAACTAGATGATGAAGATCTGCACATACAACAAGGAAAGAAGATGAAAACCCTAATTTGATGTCTGTATATGAAAACAACCCAACCGACCTTATTTTGTAAAGCAAAAATATTTCTACTTCTCTATTCATCCTTTCTTTATTAATTTAAAAAAAATAAAAACAGATAGGCACCAGAGGAGAGAGGAGACAGAAGAGAGAATAAAAAAAAAATATTTTAGGTCTGAAATTTCTCATACCACTGCTTTTCCTGTGTGTGTGCAGAAAACTTTACGCGGTTTTCGAATATCGAGAAGGATTTTGCTGGAAATAGAAAATTAGTGTGTTGCTAATGCTAATAGATAATCACTAAGCTTGTAATCGGCCTTTGTTTTTTTTTTTTTTTGAAGTCTTTCACTGTAATGGAAGAAGATCTGCTGTGTGGAATGTTGTGGGAGGAGAAGGGGATGATAAAAAAACGAATAGAAAGAAACCCATTATGCAACACTTTTTCAACGTCCTAGAAAATGAAAACCCATGTAGATTTGTCAAAGAGTCAGATAGAAAATAAAAAGAAAGAAAAACCAGATCAAGGGGATTTTCCAGCCTGACCTGGCCGAGAGTCTGAGGAAGATCCATATCCAGCAACATTCCCGTTTCTTCCCATCATGGACGGCGCCATGGGTCGCCGGAATCATAATTCCGGCCGGCATGACATTCGGAGTTTTGTTATACTATAGTAATGGGTCTTAGAACGAATTCTCTGCAGCTATATATCTGACCAAACAAATGAGATTCTTACAAGTAAAAAACAGGCAGTGCTGACTATGGTTTTTTGCCTTTGAAAAAAAGGTCTCAAAGTCTTATCTCTTAATACGTGCCAGCCCACTAGAAAGCGGGTAGGGTTGACAATTTGACAAGTTTTCTGATACCGCCTTCCAAATCCAGACCAATACCAACAAAAAATAAAAATAAAAAAAATTTGTAACCCCCACGAAGATCTCGGAGAATCCAAGTATGCCCTAATCACCCTTTCTCTGCAAAAGAAAGACAAACAATAAAACGTAAAAACAGTAAAAATGGAAGGAAAAAAACTTCCAAAAATATAGAAGATATAGAATACACCGCCTTACTGTAAAACGGAGAGAGCCCCCGTCGCCGGAGAAACCAGACGTTATGGATCTTTTATGGAGAGAAAAAGGCGTTACGGATAGAGATGGAGAAAGGAGAAAAGGGAGGGAGAAAGAGGCCAAAGAGAAGAGGAACCAAAGAGAGAGGGTGGGAGGAAAGGAAGGAGAAAGGGGGAACGGATGGAGAAAAATGTGGCAGCGAGGAGTAATTGCAGAGGGTATAGAGATGGTGCAATAGCATTTATGGTGGAGAGGTGTAATTGTGATGAAAGAGAGAGAGAAAGAAGAGAGAGAGAAGAAGATGGAGAGAGAGAGAGAGATGGAAGAGCGAGCATCTGATATTTAATTTTCATCTACGAGTTTATTATGGTGAAATGAAACGAATGACGGCTACCGACACCAAATTTTCTAACCTCTAAATTTTTTCCATATCCACTCACTTCAAACATGATTCTATTTCTTTCTTGATTAGGTTTTGAAAACATCTACTATCTTATATGATATGTTTTTTAAAAACATCACACATAATTATTCAAACTTTGTATTAATTCATGTCAATAATTTCATAAAAAATATATATATTCATGTCTTTTCTTTTTTTCTTTTTTTTGTATAATTGTGGATGCTCCAACCAACTTACACATACTAATCTTATAATTGCCCTAAAAGGACTGGAATTAATCACATCTACTATCTTATGCCATGTCTAATTGATGGGTTATATCAAGAAGGATACTCCTAATGAATAGTTTGCCTTGTTTGGAAATCTTGGGGAAGAAATGAGTAGAAACAATAAGTCATGCATTTAAGATAAGCCCAGCACATATTGAAAATTTTGTCTTTATTGTCAAAGCTTCATATACGGTAGTATTTCATGGACTCTAATTACAAGCTTCCTTGAATGTTGTTAACTTCAAGGTCATTAGGGATACTATGAAAGATAAGGTGAAATTTTCAGGCCCTTCTCTCATTTGAGGACATTCAAATTGCAAAATTTTTTCTTATTTTGTTCAAAATGCTAGAACAAGAGGTTCAAAAATCTTGTTTTAATAAAGAAAATTACATACAAAGGAAATTTGTTAATAGTGAATTATTGTATTAGTTTCCCTTTTTAAGATCATATCACTATATAAGGTATCTCCATGCCAACGTTTTCTTTTTCTCGAAGCAAATAATTCAAAACATAGATTTAAACATCGAAAAAATAGTTTCTTGACAATGTAAACCAATTTTTTTCTTATTTTATGGGATGCCACTCCAAAGTTTTAAATTTGAAATTCATAAATCCTAAATTATAATACATTGATTATGGTAAAAGAGGATCCAAATTTTTGCTCTATTTTATAATTAACCATGAAAACTTCATTAGTACATGCCAGAAATATTTTTCAATTTAATTAATGAACCCTAACAAATTTATTGAATATAAATAACAAAATAATGAATTTATATAAAAAGGGTCAAAAATAATAAATGCAAGATAAGACAATTATTTTTCATTCCATGCTAAAGAATGAAAAACTGTCGAATATTATGTGTGAGGATGATTGGCCCACCCTTCCATCTCTACTTCTGTTAAGAATGTTGAGTTTATGAAGAGAGGCATGCAATAGAAGAGATTATCATTTAGGTTTTATTTTTTATTTTTAGTTTCTTTCAAAAAGTAAATGGCTCTAAAAATTTAAATTTGCAGCCCTTCAGGCCTCTTTTGGACCTAAACCATATCCCTATATATGACAAATTCATTCCCTTTTTCTAAAAGATTTGTTCTCCAATTAGATAAGATGTTAATGATTTGATAGGATAAATATAGCCTTTTTGTGAACAAAATATGTGCAACATAGCGTGATAATTTCCAACTTTCTTGATTGAAGAATAGCATTTACTTTTGATATTTTTACGTGATCGACATATAGTTGAGTTTGTGAAAAGAAATTTTGGGTCTAAATAATTGGGAGGATGCGTTATGTGACAATTCTCTAACTTTCCATATATAATTTTCGAAGTACATAAGAAAATATTAGGTTTTGTGCGGGAAAGTAATTTTTGAAACTGTTATATGATGTTTTATTAGGTACGGTAAAAGGACTTTTTTTTTTTTTCTTTCTTTTTTCTTTTTAAGATATGCCTCATAACTAATGTAACATCATTAGAATTTTCTTACATTTATCAACTTCGTATTATATTATTATAATACTATACTCTTATAAAAGAGAACTCAGACTTAAAGACTCAAGTTCATTCATCCCTCTTTTCTACTTCAGGCCACAGGTTCAAAATCTAACATCACTAGATTTAAGTAAATAGGATTTGATGGGTTTGAAATCTTAAAAAAATAAGGACAGGTTAAGATATATATTGTAATTATATATAAAATAATTTTAGAATAACAATTAATAAAATAACTTATAAATAAACGTAACATTTTATTTACTTACAAATATAACTATTTCACAGTAATTAAAAAAATTAAGATCATTTTGGTGCACAAATTAAAAAAATAAATAAATAAAGAGGAGTAGATATAGAAAATTCCTGGACACGTTATTTTAATAAATGAGGTGGAGTTGGAATTGGACTATTCATCCTAAACTGGCCCGTTACAATTTCTTTATTTAATGGACCAAAAGTTTGTTTGGAAATTTAAAAATATTTGTGAAATATTTTATATAAAAAATAAGTTTCATATATATATATATATATATATATATATATATATATATATAACCCTAATTTTTAGTTATTCTCTCTCTCTCTCTCTCTCTCTCTCTCTCTCTCTCTCTCTCTCTCTCTCTCTCTCTATATATATATATATATATATATATATATATATATATATATATATATATATATATAATTAACAAAATTAATAAAATAACATAAATAAACGTAACATTTTATTTACTTACAAATATAACTATTTCACAGTAATTAAAAAAATTAAGATCATTTTGGGGCACAAATTCAAAAAAAAAAAAAATATTAAAGAAGAGTAGATATAGAAAATTCCCAGACACGTTATTTTAATAAATGAGGTGGAGTTTGAATTTGACTATTCATCCTAAACTTGCCGTTACAATTTCTTTATTTAATGGACCAAAAGTTTGTTTGGGAATTTAAAAATATTTGTAAAATATTTTATATAAAAAATAAGTTTCATATATATATATATATATATATATATATATATAAAAAACCCTAATTTTAGTTATTGTCTATATTTGTATTATTATTTTTAAACAGTCATTAAAAATAATTAATTAAAAGTTTTTTCTCAAAATAACTTATATTTTTATATTTAAGAAAAAAAATTATTTTCTATATTTAATTGTGAAATATTTTATTTTCTTTTTTGTTTCAAATAAATAGTCTCTTTTTTTTTTTGAGTATATGGGGATCCAAATTGTTTTATTAAAAACAGAAAAATCAAAGACTCTAAAAATTAATTTTTTTTAATTCTCAAATTTGGCTACCCACAAGGAGTACAACCCTTTTCATCCAAGGGATTAATTTCTTATAGCCGTTCAACAGCCTTAATGCCCCACTTTGTTACAGGCTTCGTTGCAAAGCTCGGCTCTAAAAATTGAATTTTGGAAACCTAACTTTCCATCCATTTTTTACCTTCGATAAAAATACCTTCGTTGTTTTCCTATAAAAATAATCATTCTTTAAAAAAAATATATGTAAATACATACAGTAAAGACATTTTTGTTCAAAAATAGTTATTTGAATTTAAAAATAAAAAACATGAGCATGGTTAGATTTGCAAGTTTAAGATTATTTTAAGTTTTTTTTATATATTTATTCACTTCTTGTAATAATAACCCTTAACCATCAAATATTTCATAAATAAATAAATAAAAATTAAAAAAAATCTAAAAACATGCAAGGTGGGGATACCAGTTGGACTGGTTAATAAGTTTGGTACTTTGGAGGGTAGTGTTTTTTTTTTATAAATAGTGTGGTCTTCCTAGATTCCTATTGAGAAGAAGCTCAACCACAAATTAATCCTCTCTCCCCCATGACCTCTTTCTGCATTCTCCCCCATTAAATGACCTCTGAGTCATGCAGGCTCTGCATTCCAAACCCTATTTACTACCTTCATGCCTCTCTTGCCTTCCGCTCCCATCCCCAACCGCATATATCCCTTTTATTTGCTATATATCATCTCTCTTCACCCCCTGAATTAACAGAAAAAGAAAAAAACTGTTTCTCATCATGTTTCGTTTTTTGTTATTTCTATTTATTTTGGATACATCCGTTGTTATGTCGTCTTATATTCTTATAAAGGCTCAAGTATCAGGACCTCCAGCACTTTCCCGGCCACCCGTTTATCACATGAGCCAGGTCTTAAGGGCCTGATCATGCATGCTTCTTTGAATGCCTTCTTTTTCTTCAAATTTTATTTTTGGCATGCTTATGGAGAGAATAATGGTCATTGAATTTGCATTGCTTGATATGGGTTGAATCAGATGGGCGGCCAGACTCAGGCTGAAATTTTGAGGTTTTGATTATAAAATTTAAGATCAGAATAAGCTATGTCAGCTTAGCCGTCCAGTTTTGGCCATAGTCATGTGGGTTTAGCGAAGTTAGGCGATTGTCTAAAATTTTTATTTAATTTTTAAGTAAGTAAGATTTTGATTGTTAAATACATAAAATTTGATATTTTCTTGCATCTACATTTGTAGCGTAAAGAGTTTAAAATAAATATTATTATAATATATTATTAATATATTAAACTTTGTTGTTTAAGCGGCACATTTTAATTTAAATGTATCTTTAATATAATTTATATGATAATTTTAATATTTAAAAAATCTTGTATGAAAAATTTACGAATCATTTGAATTAAATAAATTACAGTTTTAATATTAAATACATTTTTATTTATCTTATTAATCATATTTTAAATATTTACAATTTCATTTTTTTATTCATCCTTTGAATTTTATCCAATCATATATGTTTTTATAAAAAATAAAGTTATACTAGTTTATAAATTAAATTTAATAATTAAATTATCTGTATTTTTTAAATAAATTTATTACTTAAACTAGTGTTAATAACAAATAATGTTATTTTTAAAATAATTAACAAAAATTATATACTAATTTATTTCCTAATATGATTATATATTTTAGTAAGATGGATTTTTAAACAATTAATTATTATACGGTTGAGATGCATTTTAAGAAAAACATTTTTGTTAAACATAAATAGAAATTTATGTTTATAACGATACAATTAATTAATAAATGATGATAAGCTGTTGTGATGTATAATGAGGATGAGGATAAAGATTAGAGACATCGGAGTTTTGATCTTTATAGTTGTTTCTCATATATGTTATTAAGTTATTCTTTTTATTATTTTTGGTATTATTTAGCTAGCTAGTTTGGTACTTTGATTATAATAGTATTATAGCATTATTTATTTATTTAAGTTTGTTTTAATTATTATATTGTTTAGACTCAATCATTTTATATATTAATTATTATTATATATTTGTACATTATTTATTTTTATTTAAAGAATGATGAATTTGTAAAATTAATGTTTTTAATATTTTTTAAGGTTTTGACCCACAACCTACAACTTTTACTTTCATTTTAATTTCAGTGAGGGGTTTTGTTTTTCATTTTTGTTTTGATATTTCAGCAATGCTTGTGGAGTTCTATAGCATATTCTTACCTACACAACTAACTCCTTTACTATTTGATGAACTTCATTATTACTTAATCTCTTTACCATAACTCTAATCTATAGAATACAATATCAATTTAATGATTTAAAATACTTAAAAGATTAATAATATAGGATTAAGGACATTTTTGCCCCTCATTAATGACTCAATTGTCAACTTAGCCCTAAATTATTTTCTTGTCATTTTGTCCCTCAACTTTGACTCATGAATCAATTTAGTTCATCAACTAATTTTTTATCATTTTTAGTTTTATAGTATTTAAAACTAATAACTTTTTCCCTTATTTTCATATGAAGCTGATGCATAAAAACATAAAAATAAATTAAAAACATATTTAAACTTAATATTTATTTCTACACACTTATTTTAAGTCATTTGTTTATTTGTCTATAAATATTAAATAATGTAAAAACATATAATATGTTGAATTTTTTTTCTTTGTCAAATTAGTATACTATAAAAACATTTTCTTAAATTTTAAAATTCAAATGTAGTAAATAAATATGAATATCTTGGATTATAGTCCGATAATTATAAAAATACACCAATTTTATCAAACAATTCAATTTTTTTTTCTTTTTCATGTGAAAAGAAGGGCAAATATTATCAATTTTAAATACTATAAAAGTAAAAATGATAAAAAATAAAAATAAAAATAAAAAGTTGAGGGGCTAAGTTGCCAACTAACTCATACTTAAAGGAAAGAAATGACAATAAAAAAAGAAATAGTTGCTGAGCTAAGTAGACACTTAGGCAATAATTGAGGGGCAAAAATGCCCTTTAACCCAATAATATAGGTACTTTTGTTGGCTAGAGTGGGAGGTTTGAGGTACTAATCCTTCATGAATCCTTATAACAATAGAATAATACAACGTGATATACAAAGTAAATAGATATAAAAATAAATAAATAAAATTAGTACTTTTAAAAAAGCAAAATAGTGCTTAAAATAAATTTAAGTATAATTTAATTTTAAGTCATTAAATAATAACTATAAACTATTTAATTAGTTACCAAATAGATCATTCGTATCAATTAAAAAAAAACATAAAGGATGAATTAAAGAAAAAGAGTTTAAAAGTGATAAAGGGTGCGATGCGTTTACATGAGATCTTTCAAACCTAATAATAAAATATTACATGACATAATCTGAGTAAAAAAAAAGGATTCCATTTTTAAAATAAAAATAACAAAGCATTTTCTATTTTAAATACATTTCACTTTTTTTTCAATTTACTATAAATAATAAATAAGATTTGAGAAAGAAATTACATAACAATTTTTTAAAAATTTATTGAGTCATATATGATTTCTTTGCATTTTCATGATAAATCATTTTTACTGTTTTTTTCTTTTGTTCAATTCTAATTTCATATGATTAACCATAACGTAAAATTTTGTTTTAATATATTTATTATATTTAAAGTGAAGTTTTGAATTAATTTTTTTAGAAGACAAAATTAGGTATTTTAACGAACACATTTTGCTTTGATTACTATGTACTATGAAAATCTAGCCCCAAATAATATATTTATCTAAAAAATTAATCCATTTGATATATACAAGTATAAACCATCCAACGATCTCTCTGACAATCAATGGTAATGATTTTGATTAAGGAATCTGTTGTGTGTTTTATGGTATAACTTTATTATCCTAGTGATCTCTCTTGATTCGTATAAGGATTAGTCTAAATATAGTATGACTTAAAAACGTATTCCATGTATGCACGAGTTCACTCATAACTCCTCATGATCCATCAAAAAAAAAAGTTTACAATATTCATCATCTTACTTTGAACATAAGAAATTTACAATAATCATTATATAAATAAATTAACTTTTTCCTTTAAAAAAAATTAACTTTTTCTAATATATTTAAGAAGTGCCATTTAGGTGGACTCTATAAGGTTAAAGATGTGATTTTGGTATATATGAAAAAAATGTGTCATATCAAAAACGAATTTTATAATTCCAAAATTAGTACTACCTTTCTAAAAAAAAAAATTTATTGATTCAAATTAGTAATGCATATGTAAAAACATATAATCAAATTCGATAAAAACCATAAATAATGAAATAACATTCAAGTTGATAATATAATGAATCGACTCAAAGTTTACGTATTTGATATTACTATATTGATTAGAATACTTATGACTATAGTTCTACAGCATGTTGATGATCATGATTTGATTTGTTATCTCTAATCGGATATGTTTAATCCGTCTGAATCACCTACACACAAATAAACATCACAGGAAAACGATAAAAAACAAAACGTCATACCAAGACGACATAACTACAAGCCGTAATAAGACGATAACGAAATCACAAAAAAAAAAAAAATTAATATATATGTGAAATAGTCACTTTATTGAGAAAGAAAATAAAAGAAATAGGTGCATATGGGTCATTAATATATATGTGAAATAAAAGGAATGATAAAAAAAATCACAATTCCTTGCTTAAGTATAATTGACTAGCATAAAAAATTGAAAAAAAAGAAGACTATGGTTTTAGAGTTTAATTAATTACTTCCTTAAGAATAAGACTTTCATTTCAAAAAAATTTCTATACCTTTTGCTTGTTGTTAAAATTTAGAATTATTAAAATTGTCCTAATTTTAAGATACCACCGTAAATAATTGTACAAGATCAAAAGTATTTATGTAGGAAAAGTCTTAAAAGAAAAAGAAAAAAATGAATTTAATGTTTCTTTTTACTTAATATTGACTCAATGAAGCATGGAGTTATAGGTTAAAGGATTCTTATTAAACATGCGTAAATGATAAGGTTCGAGTCTTTTTTGAGAATATAATACTATAATGTTGTATTATAAAATGAATAAATGTTAAAAAAGAAGGCATTTCTTCGTATTTCAAATTTAATATTTATATTGTGAAAAAAAAGCGTAGCATGTAAACATCTAGCTCAATTTTATAAATTTTTAATTTTTTTTTATCGTTAAAAATTTTAATTATAATATAGTAAATTATAAGACTTCTCCCCTTCGTATGTAACTAGGATACAAGCCGGCCGACCAAATAGGCCGAAGCCCATTAGATTTCATCCTCACATAGATTCTTGAATTCTTTGCGCCAAAGTTTGAAATATATATATATATATATATATTCAAATGGTGTGATTCCATCCTCACATAGATTCTTGAATTCTTTGTGCCAAAGTTTTGAAATACAATAATTCAATTAAATACTTAAACAAAAAACTAATATCTGTTTACGTAGATTTTCTCCAGAACATACAAAAAAACATGGGAATTAGTGAATCTTGTGAGCGTCATAGGGAAATTATAGTATTTTATTTGAAGCATACCGAAATCTAACATTTGCTCAAGAGAAAACTAGATTTTCTAGTTTTCATGATAGTTCCCTAGAATTTAAGCGAAAAATACTTTGAAAATTGGATTGAATTAAAAGCTAAGAGAAAAACTATACAAACTAGTTTGAAATATAACAAATTTCATTGTAGAATTAAACTAAAAATAAAATACTAAAGCAAGAAAGCTTGAAATAATAAATGCTTGTAAAGAAAATATGAAAAACTAAGTTCAGAATTTGAAAAGACGGTTGTTGGAATTGTAAAATACTAAAAGCAATGATGAAATGCTCTGTTGTGGGTGTTGATTGATCGATCATAACTGCTACGATGTTGAGTCTTCGCTTTTATAAACGTCTACGAATAAGCGTCTAAGCTATGCTTCTTCGTAATAATTCTTTCACGTTTAAATTTAGAGTCTTTGTTTTTAAGTAACTTCTCTACTAAAGTCTTGTTGCTAGCGGCCTGTTTCGATAGTAATTCTTTCCGCGTCTTCTGTCGTGTCGTGTCTTTTGAAAAAACCTTATTTGAGACAAAGTCTAAGTATCCTTAGATGTCAGCTTTGATAAATTATTTAAAAATTTTAGAAATGCTCATAGACCTTTTCATGGGTTGATTTTCATGAGATTGAACTACCCGGGTGAATTGAGCTCGGTATATATTAATTATTTATTTATTGCACCATTTGGTAGAATAGTTATATAAATAATAAGCCCAAAAATTTATTTTTAGTGTAAAGGATATCTTATTTCAAAATAATTATAAATTTATAATTCTTAGAGCCATAACTATAATCTATTACCTTCTATTTTAAAATAGACATTAAAATTTCACTTGAATAAGTATTATATTTTATTTAAATTATTTTTAAAATATCAAACTATAATTATATAAAAATATTTAATAACTTTTATTTATTTTTTCTTAATAATATTTAAATTCCTAAATACCATCTTATTATTTGTTCTTAATTCATTCAAAGGCAATATACAAACAGTTGGGAATCTATTATTGTTTTTATTCAAGGATGTCACATCATGACTATTCCCAACAAATTATATTAATTATTTCTAAACGCCTAGTACAAACTTGCAATTTTCATATTTGAGAAAAAAATTAGTAGTAAATTAAGCCATTCAATTAAACGATTATTTCTATGAGTTTTTCATTTTGTTACCTATAAAGTTAAGTCAATTATTTTTTTTTTTTGGGTTTTTCATCTACTTTTTATGTTGTTTATTAGTAAATAAAATTGTATGAGAAATGATTCATTAATCAACTGTATTGACACATTGAATAGTATGAAATAGTAATGCTTGTAAAATAAAGAATATTTATGTTTTCAGTGCTTTAAATATAAATGAGATATTGACTTAATGGTACTATAAGTTGATTAATTTTATCTTCTCTTTTTCATTTATAACTGATTTCCAAATCCTGGTTCTTTTTTATTTAATTTCTCAGTTACTTTCATACTTCCCAAAAAAATTGAAGCAACATTCAAATTGAAGTGGTACATCTCTATTAGCATTAACTAATTTATATAAGGACCGAATTCACAGTATATCAGCATTCCTATGAGTTTGCAACATATAAATAAATATTTTAGGTTTATCATAATCAATTCTATTTAAGATTACAAATATAATATAAACTTTGAATACTTGTAATAAATAGGATTAGGTGTCTCTTACAAAAGAAAAGCAAGAAATCTAATTATGTCATGTTTAGAAACCCCAATCCGAAAGAAATAATTCCTCATTAGTTGTGTGTTTAAAATCATTTCTTAGAATCTGAAAAGGAAAAGTTATTCCCATGAGTATTAGACTTCAATATCAATTTAATTATTTTTTCACAAAATACCACAATTCACTTCTTTTTCATTATTATTCTTACTAGTGTTCTTTATGCCAATTCCATACTTAAAAATATTAAATATATTATTATAAATTTTCATTGATAAGTTTGACTTGTTTTGAATTGTGAGTAAGTTCTTATAACTTGATTTCTATGTTTATGAAAATATAAATGTTATCATTATAATTATTAAATGTTGGTGTTTTCCATTAATTGAAAATATGTTTAATTATATAAAAGAAAAATCATATATGTTTTATTATATTAAAATGAATAGATCAATTATATCATAAGCTTGTAATTTACCCATCATCCAAAGTTTAGCCGGACATTTTTAAAATTTGTATTTAATTTAAAATTAAAAGTTTATCCAAAGTTGTAGTATTATGTTCTGGATTCATTTCACGTGCGTCGTCCGTCGCTTATCTTTTGTTTGGTATCTTTATTAATTTGCATTCAATGTTAATAGCCGTAGGTGCTTGAAAATATTACATAAACTTTTACTAATTTTATTTTAAATGGATATTTTTTCAACGAAGTATTTGAAATTTCACTTTTTTCTCAAGAAAAATATTTGTAAAGCCATGGAAACCTAAAAAAAACTATAAGCAAATTAAAAATTTTAATTTCAATTCAACTTGAAGAGAAAAAAAAGTCCTTTGCGGAATTGATTGAGACAAAACAAATGGAGGCTGGGTCTACAGCCTAGAAATTGTCCTTTTCCTTAAAAGGGGGTACACAATGGATCATGGGAAATTAATTTTTCCACTAAACGAGCAGGGTATTCATTACTAGTAGACAGTGACTAAGGTTATATATTGATTACTTGTACACCCAAACATGGGTATAAATATCATGCTTTTTTATTACTGAATATGATGAAAGTTTGTATTTCAATTTTTTTTTAATAAAATTTAGAATTATTTGGAAATATTTCAATTAAATTTTGTAAAATTTATCACATTGACTGAAATTAAAAACCATGACTATGGTAATTATTGAATTAATCATATATCACATGTTTGTTTGAATTTAGCCAACATTCTTTGAAGTGAATAAAAAAAATATATTCATGTCAATAAGGTCTAGCTTAATGGTCAAGGATTAGACATGACATATATAAAGAAGATATCAGGTTCAAGTCTGTGTGAGAATATAATAGTATGATATAATAATGCAAAGTGAATAGATATAAATTTTTTTTTTATTATTATTTAAAAATTTTCATACGAATGATTTAAGGGATGAACTATTTTAAAAATCATGAATCTTCATGCCTGTCAATTAATTAAATTAATTAAAATATTTGTTTTTAGAATAAAAAATGTTGGTTTGACAAAGTAAGTTTTGATGGGTTGAAAGAATGTATGCATGTCTCACCCTATCCATGCATTTAGGGCACTACGTCTACGTGCCACAGTTGACACCATCAATCCTTGTCCTTGCAAACCTCACAAGATTTCCGTAACTTGCACTTTTTTTAATTTTTGCTTCTTAAGTTTTGTGATCAATAATTTTATGTGGGTCTCTTTTATTTATTCTTTTAGGGAATAACTTTTTTGACCAACTCTATTTATTAGTTCTTCCTTCTCAACTATTATATTTATTGTGTTCATTAATTAATTCTTGACTTTGTAGGAGAAAAATAATAATAACAATTGAAATACTAAGTTTAATGATCCGCTTGTGATATTTAAGTACCCTAGCTTAAATGTCCAAGTAGGTGAGTGGGAGTCACGTGCACAAGTTTCCTCTCTCGAATTAAACATATTATGTTTATAATTTTTCTATTTCAATAATTATCTTAATGATACATATATATATATATATATATATATATATATATATATATATATATATATATATATATATATATATAGATATGTCCAAACTCAATTATATGTTCTTAATCAAAATTAAGATACATTTAAAGTATTAATCTTTAACATCAGACATCACTATTTAATATTGATAAGGAACATATTGAATAATATTTGTATAAGGTTATTTTTGTTAGAAAATTTGATAGTTTAATATGCCATTTGAACTTAGATCATGCATTCAAGCCGTCTCTTTCCAATATATATGTCTATTTCGTTATTTACATATGTAAAGTGAAACATGTTATATTAATCAAATCACATATATAAGCAAAAAATAAAAAAGTACGAAATATGATCTTTATAGCCACAAATTACATCAATAATCTACTAATCTAAATAAATAAATAAGAATACACATAATTGCAAAAAATATCAAAATCTATCTGAGGCATCTATGCTCTATTTAACATAACTAGGCCTCTTTCAATTTGTGAATCTAAAAGTCTCTCCCGTCATTTCTTTATTTCTAGTTTCTGCACAATATTTCATGAGAATGTGGAGAAGTAGTTTGAAATTCTCTAAATTATTTCTCTACCTTTTTTCTCTTTATCTATATACATATATATGTTTAGCTTTTAAATTGTTAAGGAGTTAGGTGTAAATAGAGTGTGGTTGAAGTGTATTTTAAAAAATTCTTGGCCCCAAGAAGTAGTGAATTTAATATTTAAATATATTTTGAGTATTTATTTTATTAGGAGTGTGGTTGGAGATCTTTCTTGTTATCTTTGTAATGCTCTTGAAAAGAAAATGCAATATCTGAAAAGGATGTGATCACCCATATAAAAAAAATATATACCTATCTATATATATATATATATATATATATATATATATATATATATATATATATATATATATATATATATATATATATTAAAAAATTTCAATATGACAACCTTTTCATGATCTTTTGACATTTTCTTTTTCTTTTTTTTTTGAGACAAAAATTAATGCATTAAAGTAGTTAAAATTAATGTTGATAGAATTTCATGCATCTACTTTATGTTGACCAAGAGCCAAGTCAGGATTGAGAATTATATTTCCAAGGCAGGTGGGGGTTGGAGTGCAGAAGTCTATGGGGAGAGGTCAAAATGGGAATGCCAAACCAGGCAAGAGCCAGACAAGAGTCATTGGTTCATGTGACTCACAGCGGGATTTGCTATGACATCCCACCGGTCTCATTAAAGTTTTCCTTTCTTTTCAACTTTTCCTCATCCCACCCAATTCATAAACTATTGAGAATAATCCTTTTCTTGACTTCTTTGCTACCAAAAAGGAAAAGAAAAAAACAAAAATCTCTCTCTCTCTCCTCATCTCTAGACTCTAGGTCTTCCCCTTCCCTCCCACTATCCCTCTTTTTTTTTTTTCTCTCTCTCCCCCTTGTTATTTCCACATTAAAATTAAGTGGGTGGTCCACTAACCTAGTATTTAGCCAATTAAAAAAGAATACGATATCTTTATTTGTTATAAAGATATTTACCCTTGATGTGCGTGGTATAATAAATATAATTTATTATAAGAGCGATTTATTTATAATAAATATGATTTATTATAAGAAACGGTTATTTATAATAAATATAATTTATTATATGAGCAGTTATTTATAATATATAATTTATTATAAGAGCGAGGTGTCAGATACAGTTTATAAGTTTTGAACATGTATTATTCCCTCTTCTCTATCAATAAGTTATATACTTGAGAAACCCCTCATATGCTGAGTTGAAACACTCTTCCATCAATGAAAACGAATTCTATGTATCAAGTTTGATAAGAAGAAAGAGATCAGGATTTAAGATATGCTTGAAGGAAATCATATTGCGTGTTTGCGAACGAGGATTTGAAGTTGCATTCTAATTTGGAGAGCAAAACCCACGAAATCAGATAGATTGACCAATGGAGAATTCAGGTATGCTTCCGCTATTATTTGTTTCGTATACTTGATGATCTGGTATGAACAGATCTTGTTTCTAAGATATTCAATTATCAAGTGGTATCAGAGCTAGATTGAATTTAAATATTCAGAATCATTGTTTTATAAAGATTAAATTTTGAGATTTATATTCGATTAATTCGTCTCACTAAAATGAATAAAATTTTTTTTTTAAATAAAGACCAGCCTCAACGTGTAGAAGGAAGATTTTTATTTTTCATACTGTATTGCATTTGAATCCAATAATCGGTGAGGAATGGTTTGTCGGTCAGGTGGCGTTTAGGCGCCATTGTTATGGCATCATTGCGCAGTTCGGTGTGCTTTAGACATCGATTAAGCTTCAATAAAGGAGAAATATAGAATCACATCACTGGTTAGCCGATTGTCATTATCACTTATTTGAATGTATGGCGAAATTCTCTTTAAGATGTCACTTATGTCACATGATTTGAACCTTTGTGAGGTATCGATGAGATGTCGGTTTCTTTGATTTTGTATGATTGATTATTGAATCAGATGATTATTAAAGATACTATTTCCTTAATTTTTTAACTCAAATAAAGAATTAATTTCATCTTTGTGAAATTTTATTCAAATGACAATTTATAAATGTAAGGATTAACTAATTTAGATGGTTACCAAAGTAACTAAAATTAGTGAGCCTTGTATTTATAAATTGCATAAAGGAATAAAGGAGACTTATGGAATTCTTATTAATTCTCTTTATAGTGGGAGAATGAAGACCTTGAAGGAGGAGTCAATTTGCTAATTATTAATTAATAGTTTATTTTTGTGTTGTAGAAAGATAAAATGGTTACCCAGGTAACATATAAATGACACAAAATAGTAAGTGTTTTAGCTCCTCAGTAGACCACTAGATATGTTAAAGTACTTAAGGAGAATCTGTAATGTCAATAGTTCATTGCTATTTATTTTATACTTGAGGCCTTAGTGTGAGCATTGTTATATTTGTACAGTTCCGCCATTACACTCTCTTGCATACGGAATATTTGTTTTGATGGGTCGAACTTTTTTGAATGGTGTGAAGGGGTTGAATTCTCATGGCGTGTGGATCTTGTTTTTGTCTTTAATAAGGGATAAACCTCCTGGAAGCTACGGATGATATGTACTCGGAGGCAGTGGAACAATCAAGCTTGGAGCAAGATCAACGGACTCGATCTGATGTTTATGAGAATGACTGTGCAAAATATCAAGGCCTCTCTCCCCTCAGCCAAGTTTGTAGTAGATTTAAGGAATCTGTTGAGGGCGCTAGCGCGATAAATTCCCTTCTTGGGCACATTGATGGTGGAATTAGTATATGAAGAATATGATGGTCGGAAGGTGATCAAACAACATATTTTAAACATAGTGAAAAAATTTTATGAAAGCTTAAGGCACTAGGCATAGGTATGGATGAGTCATTCTTGGTATAGTTTGTCCTTAACTCCTTCTATCACGGTTGCTCCATTCAAAATCACTATAATACTAACAGAGGATCGATTGGAACTTGAATGAGCTCACCCAGTGAAAGTATATCTGAGGGGCAGGATTAGGAGCAAGGAAGGACATAATCTTCCCACTCTTCTTGTAACTCATAGATCACGAAGAAGAAAGGGAAATTCAAAAGGGAAAGACTTTCCACCTGAAAAAGTGGACACAGGGAAGGTAGCGAGGAGTGCGATGGAAAATTCCACAGTAAGTTGCTACTTTTGTAGCAAGAAGGGCATGAAGAGGAGCGTATCAAGCATGACTTGGTTAGAAAAGAAGTATAAATCTTTCTTTTGTATGTTATGAATCCAATCTTGCTGGTTCCTTCAAATACTTGGTGATTGATTGGAGCCACAACTCATGTGACTAATTTAATGAGATTCCTTACAGCGAGCAAAGGAAAGTAGTTCTGTGGGGAAAGTAGTCTCAAGGTTAGGTGATAGTTGTTGTTACATAAACACTATTAGAGATGGGTCATGGATAGATCTTTAAACACTTTTTATGTACCTTCTATCTCTAGGAATTTGGTTTCCTTTGTCGAATTAGTGCTTCTGGATATGTTTTATTGATTGGACAGTGTTTGATGTTAAATGCAATTGCAGATTGGTTACGGTATTTTTATATGATGGTTTTCTGATTCTCAACCCGAATCGTAATTTGCACAAGCTTTAATAACCATGCATTCGTGTTGGTTCAACGTTAGCTAATTAATGAAAATTCTTCAATCTTGTGACCTGAGTAGGGGCACATCTTTGGGAAAAAATAGAAGTTGGTGAAGGAAGAATTTTAATCAGCTGCTTGATTTACTCATGTATGCGTGGATTGCATAAAGGGAAGCAAACTGAGCATACTGAAAGGTGCCCTGAAGTAATGAGCTCCTTAGAGATAATTCTCTGAGATATTTGTGGGCCACTCTCTTGTTCCATGTTTCTGGAAAATATTTTATCACAGCATAGATGATCTAACTCTGCGTTATGGTCGACGATTAGATAAAATTAAATTGTGAGATCGGTCGAAGCGGTGAATAATATCATGATCGATGAATCAGGACAAATCTTGGTCATTTTGCCTTAAAATTCATGAAAAGCGTGGCATTAAGTGCTCAATACACAATGCACAATTAACCACAGCTTGAGAATGGTATTCTTTGAGAAAATGTCCTTTATTAATGGAAATGGTTAGGAGTATGATGAGTTACTCATACAGTACCTATTTCATTTATTAGGGTGAAACCTTAAAAACCGTAATGTATCTTGAACAAAGTTCCTAGTAAAGGCGAGTTCAAAAACTCCTTTCGAGTTATGGTAGTAGGAAACTAACTTGAGACATATACATATATGGGGTTGTCCAGTGAGGCAAATCCTATAACCCACATGAGAAAAGCTTGATTCCAAGAACGTCTCTTGATATTTCATTGGCTATAGGATAAATGTCTGAAAAGTCACAGTTTTATTAGTAACCATAGTGTGAGAATAGGTTGAAACCGTAATACTGATTTTAGAGAATGAAAGCGAAATTAGGTGGGAGTAATGAACGAAGGTGGTGTTGAAGAGATAGGTGGATCCACCACTCTTTTTACCTCGAAATTATTGTCCCTGTTTATTGACAGTTGAGAAAATGAGCAACATAATAGAGATGGTTCATTACCACGGAAAATATTGCCATTGAAAATCTTTGGCAAACCACCTGGCAGGCACCTTTGAGGAGATCTCAAAGAAGGGCTGCCGTTCGAGATGATTATGTGGTGTACCCTGCGAGAATCGATTTTGATATTGGGATAAGGAAGGATCGTTTCATTTCGCAAGCCATGGAAAGTGATGATTCCTGAAGTAAATGGATGGAGCTATAGATGAAGTTGAAATCTATGGCCCATGCGATTATCTGGAGATCTCATGAATTGCCTAATAGTTGTAAACCGTCGGTTGTAAATGGGTCTTTAAGACAAAGCGCGTGCTAAAGGCGATATCGAAACGATTGGGTGAGACTTGTGGCCAAGGTTTCTTCGAAAATTATTGATTACAAAGAATTACCTTCTCTCGGTTCCTCTGAAGATTAACTTAGAATCATCATGGCACTTAGCTCATTTTGATTTAGAGTTACATCAAATGGATGTGAAAACTACATTCTTAAATGGGAATTTGGATGAGAATTTCTGTGGAACAACCAGAAGGTTCACAAAGAAAAGAAATGAACACCTAGTTTGCAAATTAAAGAAATCATTTACGGTCTTAAACAAGCTTCGAACAATAGTATATTAAGTTTAATAATACCATTGTCTTTAGTTTAAAGAGGAACATTGTTGATCGATTGTATATATTTGAAAGTTAGTGGGAGCAAGTTTATATTTAAATCTTGTATGTGGATGATATTGGCCTTTATGATGATCTTAGTTTATTAGGAGAAACCAAGGGAATCTCTCTAAAAACTTTCATATGTGGTTGATATGATTGAGCCAACTATGTTGTGGCATACGAATCTTTAGGGATTGATCTCGAGAGGTGCTAAGGTTTATCTCGAAAGGATATATTAGTTGGGTTTAGAGAGATTTAATATCGATCATGTTCATCCGGTGTACCTATGTTGAAAGGTGACAAATTAAGTAAATCGGTGCCCAGAATAACATGGAAAGGGAGCAAATGAAGAAAATTTACGCTTATCACATCAATTTGTGGGGGAGTTTGATGTGCGCTCAGACATGTCGCAGTGCTTTATGGTTTGTGATTTTGCTCTCTCAAAGGCGCTTGGTGTTGTCGGCTCTTGCTAAACCATGAGAATATATTCTTGATAGTAACATAGCTTATTTTTATTTTCTCCTAGAATGGAAAATTTTCCTAGTGGATCGAAACACATGGATTTAAAGTATTTAGTTGTTAAAGAAGGGTCAGAGCAGCAAGTGTCGATTGAAATATTAGGACTACTTTTGGTTTGCTAATCCATTAACTAAGGATTACCCCTTAAGGCATATTTAGAACATGTTATGAGGATGGGCCTTTTGAGTAATCATAATGAATCGTAGTTATGTAATTGACAGTTTGCGCATTAAAATTGTTTACTGTTTATTCTTGTTTTCAATTATGGGTGCAGTTTGTGTTTGATAACCAAGAATTGTCTGACAAAGAAAATTCACAGGGAGCTATTGGGCATTATAGGCGGGTTAATGGGGTTATTGATGTGTGGTGCATGGAACATGACGTATGGTCATGTGGCCGTTATGACTCGCATTTATAGTCTAAAGCGATTTAGTATTATGGTATGATTTTGGACTATTAGGTGAGTTTAGTAAAAATCGTGATCACGTATAGTTTCATAATCAGGTTTGGTAGGGCCAAGTGAGAGAATGTTATTTCACATTAGAGTGAAATTGATTTGGCCCACTAACCTGAATGTTAATTAAAAAGAATACAGTATCTTTAAAGCGTTATAAAGATATTTACCCTTGATGAGTGGGTAAATTATAATAAATATAATTTATTATAAAACGGTTATTTATAATAAATATAATTTATTATATGAGCGGTTATTATAATAAATATATTTATTATAAGAACGATTATTCGAATTACCGTTTATAACGGTTTTGAATGTGTAATGTAGCCTCTTCTCCTATCAATAAATTATATGAAACCCCCTCATATGCAGTTAAGCTCTTAATGATTCTGAAACGATTCTATGTCAAAGTTTGATAAGGAGAAGAAGAGATCGAAGGATTTCGTCATAAATGAAGGAAATCTCTCATGGGTGCGTGTTCTTCAAGCGAGATTTGAGAGTTGCATTCTTGGAAAACAAAACCACAGAATCCAAGATAGATTATTGATGGAGAATTCGGGTATCTTGCGTATTATTGTTCATTATACTTGATGATGGTATGAGCAGTATCTTGTTCTAAGATATTCAATTATCAAGTATATTTTTATTTTATTATTATTTTATTGTGGGAGATGAGGGTTTGAATTGATGATCCCTGAAATATTATGTGTTAATTTCCGTATTAAGGTTAACAAGTATATGATTATGGAATTGCCAATTTATTTTTTAATTATGGTCAATCGAAAAACCGATATATGGTTAACCAAAGATTTGGTTAACCATATTAATGGTTTATATAAATAAAAAACCAAAAATTGATGATGGGCTTTTATTTTGTGCCATGGTCCGGTTAACCGAACCATGCCCACCCCTAATAATAACTTAAGAGTGGTTTCCAAAATTTTATTTCTGAAACAAGTTTATCAAAAATTCAAAATACTGGTCACGGTTTGAACACATACCTGAGAACCTTTGGGAAGCGCTTAAGTGCTCTCAATTGGAGCTAGAACTATCAATCTAAAAATCCAAAATTTCAGTTAATTATGCATAATCGCTTCATTTCTTAAAGTATATACTACTTGTAAAAACATTACCTTTCTCTAACCCTTTATACTTATGCTATCCAATTTTTGAAAGATAAAATTTTTGAAGTGTTTTCAAAAATTTAGTAAATATTTTAAGAGAACAACGGAAATATAGAAAAAACATTTCCTGAAGTTTTCATAATATTCTTAAAAGAAAATTATCGTTTACCCTCTGTTTGGTTTGCTGAGAAAATTTTGAATAATCCCTTGAGCTCCATTTTTCATCATTTCTTCTTATTATTAACTCTGTTTGCTACTGGGTTTTCCTCAATGTGCTCATAACTTGGAGCCGTTCTGACCCTGCATCTTTTGCTCAGACTAAATAATAGAGAATCTCCCAACTACAATAGTGGTGCTACACAACACATAATATTGACCCAAATTTTATATGTTTGCAGGTTTTGGCTTGAGTTTGGTTAACGATCTTGGGGGCCACCGGTGTTGGGTGATTGTCAATTCAACCTACCTCTTTCCAATTTAAATGTTTACTAATACGTTTACATATTTGAAGTCCAATAAAGATCATAACACTTATTCGAAAATTAGTAATTTAACAAATATCTTAGGTGTAGGGAAAATAATTTCATAAATTTAAAAAAACATGCCATGTATTGCTTTGCTCCAAAAAAGTTTTAATATTGTTTTTACTAAAGAATTTTCTTTTGTCATATTTAGTTTTTTAATTTGTTTATTCATGTAACTAAAGTATTCATTTTATATTTTTTCTCTCTAAATTAGGATCTACAATAGAGATAGTTCAATCCACAGTAATGTATTACATTAATGGTAATATGGTCCAATGCCTGATGGGGTTTGCTATAATTAATTCTCCATCCAAAGTACGTTTGTTAAAAAGAACATTTCCTTTTAATAAGGTTAGTTGCACGTTTATGTGAGTTATTGTGAGGAGGTTCATCTGAAGTGAAGTTGAGTTGGTTTGGTGTTGTCAATTGGCTCAGAGATGGTAATTTTAATTTTGTAGCACTACCTATAAATGATGATGATGATGTGAGTTTAATGTGCAATGTAGCTACAAAGTTTCATCCACCTTATACCATTGAGATGTATGTAGAGATCCTACCGGTTGAAATGAAGAATATTGATTGCAGTGGAAAGCGATTGTACTGCACTGTCCATCACCAAAAAATGGTGGATGTCGACGATGCGCTTAAAATTGGTGAAAAATGATAACGATGAGCTGATGATTAAGATAGATTCCAATGTTGTGCAAGATATGGTGATGAATGAAAGATATGCTTATGAGTCCCATAGAAACCATGATGTTGAGGATAATGATGTTGATGAGAAATTTGAGCATGTGGAACATCAACATATGCACCTAGACCATGAATATGTTATCCCTTCCCTGATGATGAGTGAGTTGAATTGGGATGTCATAAATGCATCGGTGTTGATGACATTCCATTCCCACCACCTCCATTAGGTACACGGTATATACAAGATTTTATATTTATTATAGAAAATTCATTCAAAACTTAACTTCCATTTTATCTTTCCTAATAAGTCATTACATTTTCTTAGATGGAGAGATGCTTTCTCTACCACAGAGGTATCCACACATTTCCTTGGCCAATATAGATTTGCCTTTGATGTATAGGGACCAAGTCATGCATGTTGGATGGCAGCCATACACATCTAATATCATATCTAAATTGCCAGACTATTGTATTATTGGTGATGACATTTGGCGTACAGTGTCCCCACTTATTTGTTTCCATATTGTTGAGTGGCATAGGCCAGATCAAGTTTTACACCAATTTGGTATGAAGCAGCATATACCAGATTCATGTGATATTAACATTAAATTACATAGCATTGACTTGCGAGGTCAACATGATCTTGATTGGAGCGATGTGCACAAAGAGTATAAAGAGAAGTGGAATTGTCGTCGTAATCATGTAGTTAGTAGTGAGTTATTATCTGAAGATATATCATATTGTGACCCTTATATGCTATAGTATCGTTCTATGACACGTCAATATCTCACCGAACATGGATCCTTCCATGATCTTATGGTAATTTATATATACCTTTTAGTTTATTTTGGTAGTTTCTATTTAATTATAACTAACATCTTTTACTTTTGACATATAGGCTAATAGCTTGGAACAAATATATGAATTGTCAAGGCCTAATACTCCACAAACAACAAAGGAAGATATACATTCATTGACTTACAATACCTTGCAAGTTGTGGATGAGTTGAGTCAACTACATATTAGGCCCCCCTACCATGGCTTTAGAAAGAGGTAGGAGAGGAGGAAGAAGAGCGGGGTATAATAGACATGTGAAGGAGCACGAACAGATTCCTATACAAAGGCGAGCATCCATATCATGACAAACACCTTATGTTCATCCTTATCAATAGTCATCATCTATTCCAACTCTAAGAGCACCTCGTGTAGGCCGAATACGATGTCAAGGTCACGTACAGAACATGATGGATTAGAGTCTCATGCTTTTGATTTTCCTCTTGATGATGCTTTGGATGGTAGGGATGTTCTAGCTGCTTCTTATGTTCTCGCTGCTTCTTATGTTCTAGTTGCTCTTGATGTTTCAATTGCTTCCAATGTACCATAAGTTTCTGTTGTTCCAGTAGCTTATGATATTCCAACAGCTTTTGATGTTCGAGCTACTTCTAATGACCACATTGCATCTAATGTCCATGTTTTTAATGATTTATCAAAGGCGTCCAACACGTAAGAGGAGATCTCCTCCATGTGGCACTTGATCCTCATAAATGTGGTTCTTGTTTTTGTTTTTTTGGTAGCTAAAAGAATCAGGATAATGTCATGTTATGATAGTATTGATGGGAGTATTGTTATTTAACACAAATCTATAATTAATTTGTATCGATGGATGTATTGTTATGATAGTATTGGTGTATGACATAAGTTGATAAGTAGACTATTTGCTTAATTAAGACTTTATTATAATTTAACACATGTTATGACTGATATGGTAGTTAACACCATTCCAATTTTACAAGGTTAAAAATGGATTGGTTAAAACTAAGTTCTATTTACATTGGTACTGAACTCGTCTTTTCAATAGACAAGTTTGAAATTTGCATTGAACTCGTCTTTTCAACAAACGAGTTCTAAATTTGCATTGAACTCGTCTTTTCAACATATGAGTTTTAAATTTGCACTGAACTTGTCTTTTCAACATACGAGTTCTAAATTTTCATTGAACTCTAATTTGCATTGAACTCGTCTTTTCATTAGACTAGTTCTAAATTTGTACTGAACCCGTCTTTTAAAAAGACGAGTTCAAAATTTTCACTAAACTCGTCTTTTAAACAGACGTGTTCAAAATTTTCACTAAACTCGTCTTTTAAAAAGACGAGTTCTTAATTTGGACAGAACTTTAGAACTCGTCTTTCCAACATACATTGAACTCGTCTTTTTAATAAACGAGTTCTGAATTTGCATCGAACTCATCTTTTTAACAAACGAGTTTTGAATTTGCACTGAACTAGTCTTTTTTTAACAAACGAGTTCTGGATTTGGATTGAACTCCTTTCAAAAGACGAATTCTGAATTATACTAAACTCGTCTTTTCAATAGACGAGTTCTTAATTTGTACTGAACTCCTCTTTTTAACAGATGAGTTCTTAATTGGGATAGAACTCGTCTTTCCAAAATACATTGAACTCATCTTTTTAATAAACTAGTTTTGAATTTGCACCGAACTTATCTTTTTAACAAACGAGTTCTGAATTTACACTGAACTCGTCTTTTTTAACAAACGAGTTCTGAATTTGCACTGAAATCATCTTTTCAAAAGACAAGTTCTGAATTATACTATACTCATATTCACTATAGACGAGATCTATATAGATTTCATGTCATCCTAAACTATGGTAATTCAATTGATTGTTTTGAAGTTATGCTTTTTCAATAAATATTTTTTAAATTTAATGTAATCCACCACTTTTCCTTAAAAGTAAGAAGGGCCGTGTCAACTAATATTCACACGGTTATCTCTTTTTCCCCAATCCCCATGTGTTCTTTCATTTTATATCATTGACAAAGACTTTGACTCAGTATCGCTTCTCCCCTGCAAGACCTTCTTAATCTATGTATAGCCTCAGGCATATACACCATTCAAAACTAAATTCCTCCAACTTTCCATCATTCTCAAGATTTTTCTTTCCTCTTTCGAAGATGGCCGAAGTAATTCCATTAACCTTCGCCGAGAACCTTCTGATGAAGCTCGGATCTATTGCTTTCCAAGAAATCGGATTGATGTATGGCGTCAAAGAGGATCTGAGCAAGCTTGAGGATACACTCTCTACCATCAGAGCCGTGCTTCTTGATGCGGGGAAGCAGCAGCAGCAGAATCACACAGCATCAACATTAGTACGGCGGCTCAGAAGATCGTCAAAGATGCCGATCTCTTGTTGGATGAATTCGCAGCAGAAGACCAGCGGAGAAAAACCCATACAAATGGGAGACTTGTCGGACAAGTAAGTGATTTCTTCTCCTCTCATAATCATCTTGCTTTTCGAGTCAAGATGGGTCATAAAATGAAGGATATTAGAGAAAGGCTAGACGATATTGCAAAAGATATCTCCATGTGCAAGTTTGTTAATCCCAGAGTGGTGAAGGCAGAGGAGATGAAGAAACCAGAAACCCACTCTTTTGTGGTGGCATCAGAAATTGTGGGAAGAGAGAAAGATAAAGAGAAGATAATAGAATTGTTGATGCAAGAACATATTTCAATGGTTGCAATTCTTGGTATTGGAGGGTTAGGCAAGACAACTCTGGCTCAATTGGTATACAATGACAATGAAAAAGTGGGCAAAACATTTTGACACCAAAATTTGGGTTTGTGTTTCCAATGGGTTTGAGGTGAAAACAGTGGTGAAAACAATTGTAAAAGCTACAACTTATAAGGATGTGAACAACTTAGAATTGGACCAATTGCAGAAGCTCCTCCATGGAAGTCTAGAGGGAAAAAGGTATTTGATAGTGTTGGATGATGTATGGAATGAGGATATAAATAAATGGGAGCAATTGAGACTTTTGTTGAATATTAATGGTGCCCATGGGAGTAAAATCTTGGTGACAACTGGAAGTGCTAGATCTGCATTGATTATGGGAATTGAGTGTCCGTACAATTTGGAGCCTTTAGGGGAGGAGTCATCTTGGGATTTGTTTAGAAGGCTTGCATTTAAAAGAGGAGAAGAGAAAGTGCGTCCAAATCTTTTGAAAATAGGGAAAGAAATTGTTAAATTGTGCAATGGAGTTCCTCAAGACATTAAGCATGTAGGCCAGATGTTGTACTCTAAAACAGAGGAGAGTCAATGGTTGCGTGTGAGAAATAGTAAAAATTTCTTGTCTGTGGACGCTTAATTTTATTTCATTAAGTGTGATTAAGGCTATTGTGCTCATTGCCTAATTGTATTTTTTTATGTATAATTATATATAATTTTGTCATGCATACTTATTTGAAATTTTTTACATTAATTTCTAGTTTCATTTGGATAATTGGATGAAGTTGTGTAGAAATAATGGTCGCCCACCTAGCTTACTTCATTCACCCTTCTTGGAGATGTGTCTTGTTTGAATCCAAACTGTTGTGAATTAGCATGATATCTCTAACTACACGAGGAGTTTTATTCACTATAGCGCGCCTGCACTAGCTATGTCCATCATCCTCCTGTTCATAGGAAGTAATCCTTCATAGAAGTATTGAATTAGAAGTTGTTCAGAAATTCTATGTTGGGGACAGCTTGCTCACAGTTGTTACTTAATCTTTCCCAATATTCATGAAGGGTCTCCATAACTTTCTGCTTAATTCCACATTTTTCCCTTCTAATGCTAGCTGCTCGTGAGGCGGGGAAAAACTTATCAAGAAACAATCTCACCATCTTCGTCCATATGTTTATAGAAACATGAGGTAGATAAAATAGCCAATCCTTTGCTCTATTGGTCTCTCGGTATATGGTTATAGAACCATGAGGTAGATAAAATAGCCAATCCTTTGCTCTATTGGTCTCTTGGTTAGGGAGAATGTGAAAATGAACAAATTTGATATCATTCTTAACCATCTTGTGGTTTCCCCTCTATTTTGACATATATAAATTCTTAAAATGTTTGGGGATCTTCCTTCTCAGACCAAAAATAGAAGTAGATGGATCAAACCGGATTAAATTCAAAGTCCACTTCTTAGTTGAATTAGATAAAGTGATTTAAATGGTTATCTGTGATTGCATTAAATTCTCAAGATCTATGTTTCATTTTATTGTTGTAGTCATTTAGATATAAGGTGAATCAGATCTAGGGATAAGATGTATGATTGTTACCTGTTAGTTTCTTTCTCTTAGATTCTTATAATCTTAATGGCGTAATGGATTCACTTTTACGAAAAAGCAAGGCATAAAAGAAGAAAATATGGTTGTAGAATCCAACAAATATAAATTCTTACTCTTAAACACACAAATTATAGTAGTGATGAAAAAGGTCGTATCCACATGGATTTGTTAGATTTGATTCTTTTTCCAAAGAATAAAAAGGATAAAATGAGGGTTTTGGAATTTGGAATTAAAATGATGCAAAACAATCAATTGTGATTTAATAGGGAACTAATCATATGAAATATCCAGCCCATATACTATCATAATTGGTTGAAAGAATTGATCAGCACATTACAAGATTGATTTCTTTATTAGAGTATATTTAGGGTTTCCTTTTATTGACTTTATGTTATTATTATTTTTCCTTATATTGGTATATATTTATATAACTCTTTCAATAATATGTAAGTCTCTTCGTAATATGGTATTAAATTAGCAAGCTTAACAACAAAAAAATTAAACCACAACCACAGCCATCTTCGCGCCCATCATGATCACGATGATCACATGCTTTTGGGTATTACGCTTTGTGTCGTTCAGAATCAGAACTCCTTCACGAGATAAGCGGATGTTCGTTTTTCCGTGAGCCCGTTGCTTGCTTATTCTTGATTGCTCATTCTTAACATGGCGAAAAATCTTCTTCCACCATTGCGAAGTAGGTACTCCTCGTCGTGCGGCCCGGTCTTGAGCGGGATTGTCGTCTTGAATTTCTGTTCTCAATGTCAAGGCTTGGGCCGCGTTAAAACTCCACGACTCACGGTGTGCGTGGCGACTCTAATTCATGTCTCTCTTATTTGGGTATGATTTGCTTGGCTTCGTCGACTGCTTAAAGTCGTGTCCTCCAACAATGATAACTTTGCCCAATGAAGCATCCCTCTCCCCAAATCTGGACCATATTCTCAAGTTCAAGCGAGATAGAATTGTTTACCGATACAATTATTTGGGTCCATTACCACTTCTGATACGGTTTGCTCTCTACTTCCACCACTTCTCGTGCTGCATGGATTAATCTCGAATAGACGTATGCCTCTCCTTCACGCGGATGGATCATGACCATCGTTAGAATCTTATCAGTCCTCAACACAGTAATTGGACTATTACCGATTATATGTAAGATGTCAAACACAATATTGAACTCTCTTTGTGTACATGAATATCACATGACATTAGGCTCTCATATGTGTTTTGAGACGGAC
Organism: Tetrastigma voinierianum; assembly: GCA_016808115.1. Classification (NCBI taxonomy): domain Eukaryota; kingdom Viridiplantae; phylum Streptophyta; class Magnoliopsida; order Vitales; family Vitaceae; genus Tetrastigma; species Tetrastigma voinierianum. Next base: position 85,951 of record JAEQBH010006761.1, read on the forward strand.
TTGGCGACTGCTCACACATATCCCATGCCTTACAAGCTCGGGACACTTCAGTTACTTTTGAGGAATTGTTTCAGCGACTACTTAGTTACGAGGCCCAATTGAGAATTTCGGTTCCTTTAGCACCTCTTGTCTCCACTCTGACCACTGCCTTCGTTACTTCGACAAGCCCTTCATCACATATCGTTGGCGCCTGATATAGAGGGCGGAGGACCATAGCCCGATCCTCAGCGGTCGCAGCCTACTTAGGCACCCCCTGCAATCACAAGCTGACTACTCCTCCATTGTCTCACGGTATCGGCTCCACCAGGCTCAATTCGAGCATAATTACTTTACCTTGGCGTTGTTAGATTTGTGGTATAACGGACACTACAGCAGCAGTGTAGTTATCTATCCACCTTGACATCTCTTCCCGCAGCCCTTATGCGAACTCGGCGCCTTCATTGCACGGTATACACACTACAATCCATTACTCTAATCTGGTAACTCTGGATTGGGTCTCATTGGTCAGGCGCCTCACCATGTGATCACGGATCTTGCACTACCTTGGCCGCTTCATAAGATTGTACCTTTGCCTCGACAATGTTCTTATTGGTGATGGTACAGGTTTATCTATTGCTAACATTGACTCTTTCACCCTTACCTCTCCCCTTACACCATTATTATTTACCAATGTGTTACATGTGCCTGCAATGTCTAAAAACCTTATTTCGGTCTCTGCCCTTTGTGTCAATAACCCTATTAATGTCCTTTTTTTTTTACTCTTTCTTTCAGGTGTAGGATTGTCGCCTGAGGTCACTGCAGTTCCACCGAGACGGCGTTGGGGAAGCGGTGTACATTATTGGCAGAAGTCGAGTCCCCCCTTCGATCTTTCGCCTTAGTTCCGTCTTCTTCGATTCAGGTCTCGTTTTCCTTGTCTCCGCTGGCATAGTCGTCCTAGGTCATCCGTCTTTACATATTTTCTCAAATTTCTAAAGGCTGTTCCTAAATGTTTCCTTTCAGAAGAACATTTATGTTCCTTTTCTTGTAATCTGTAATATTAATAAAAATACCATGTGACCTTTTGCTAAATCAAGCATTACCACTTTCCTTCATCTTGATATCATTTTTTTTATGTTTGAACCTCACCCGTTTCATCTTCTAATGGTTTTCACTACTTTGTTATTTTTGTTGACTATCACACAAAGTATATCTGACTTTACCCGTTACGTCGAAAATCAGATGTTCATTCCACCTTTGTCGCCTTCATGCAACTTGTTGAAAACCATTTCATCCCCACAATTAAAACACTTTACACAGATAATGGGGGCGATTTTTTAGCCCTTTGGTCATTTCTTGCTACCCATGGTATAACCCATTTCACTACACCTCCCCACACTCCTGAACATAATGGGTATTTTGAACGTCGACATCGACATATTGTCGACACGAGTCTCACTCTCCTGCATCAAGCATCCATCCCTCTCACCTTCTGGTCGTATGCATTTGCTACGATTGTCTATTTAATAAATAGAATGCCTAAAGTTTGTATTTCCCTTGGTTCATCTTTTGAAAAGTTATTCAACAAAGCTCAAACCCACCCAAACCGTGTCTTACATTTGTTTATGTTCATGTTGAATCTGTCTTTCATGTAGGCTCTGGATCCCCAGTCAGTGCATCATGTCTCAGTTGGCACCCTTACTTAGAGTGTCTTTCTCTAGTGGGACCCTACCCTCAAAAAAATCTTTGTGTCCCGTCATGTCAGGATTTGTGACGTATTCTCGTTTACTTCTCTACACCTCCGCGCCACAGTAATAGATCCACAGAGACCACTGCACTCCCCCGGTTCATGGGTGTCACCTCGTGCGGCTATCTGAGGCTCCTCCCCTCACTCCCCCTACCCACTGCCCATCTTTGCCGCCCTCACACAGGAGGCGTTTCGTATCACCGTCCCACCATCCTCATTGAGCTGGATCTCTACGTACCCTCTTTGCCAACCTCACTCATTTGTTGTGCTCTTCACCATCCACCCATCCTCCCGACTGCATCTCCCCACATGCGTCGACTCACCCCAGTGCTGTGCTCATCACCATTTACCCACATGTCCTCCGTGACCAACAGTCCTTGCTTGAATTCTTTGGAATGTTGGGTCAACACCTACCAATTTCCTAATAACTCCCCACCAGTCACATACTCTCCCCTGCTAAACCATCATCCATATAAGCCAGCTCTAAAAATGCCATCATCAAACTTAACCCAAAATATGGCCTCACCACCATAATTCAAATATCATAACCTACACTATTACTAGCTCCAGATCTAGAAATGGGTTGGGAGATGTATTAGAATATGATGCTCTCATCCGAGATCGGGGCGGAATATAATGGAGTACGAATCGGTGTTTCTCCATCAAACAAAATCCAGAGCAAGCTCTGTTGCACATGATCAGAAACTTGCCTTGTTGCTAAAGACTCACTACTTGATAGGGCATTGACTTTCATGAGACTTTCAATCCCGTGATAAATCTAAGCATCGTTAAATGCGTAGCCCAGCATTGCACTCAATCGCAAGTGGGAATTTGCCAACTTAATGTAAATAATGCCTTTCTTAATAGGCATTTTACGGAGGAGGTCTATATGGGGCAGCTGCAAGGCATGCGATACGCTGATTATCCGCATCATGTTTGTCGTTTACACAAGGCTATTTATGGGCTCAAACAAACTCCACGAACTTGGTACCAGGAGCTCCGCACCTTCTTGCTCTCTCTCAGCTTTGTCACATCTTGTGCGGACTCGTCCCTCTTTGTTTACTCTTTGGTAATGCGTTCATCTATTTCTTGGTTTATGTTGATGATTTGCTTATTACAGGTAGTGATCCTTCACTTGTTGACAATATTATTCGGAAACTTGACTCTAAATTTTCCACAAAAGATATTGGGGTGTTATATTTCTTCTTTGGAGTTAAGGTTTTGGCCATTTCAACAAGTCTTCTACTATCTCAACAGAAGTATGTTATTGACTTTCTGAGCAAACATAACAGCCGCTATGTAAGCTTGTTTGTACAGCTTTTCATGGTGCTTCTTTATTTCTTTATATGATGTGCTTTGTGGTCGATGCCACCCGTGCTGTTATCACAGTGGTTGGTGGCCTCCGACATCTCAAGATGACTTGACAAATATTTCTTTTTATCGTGAATAGCTCTCAGGTTATGCATGCGCCATTAGAATCAAGCGTACGCCGTTATCTTAATGACCCACCGCAGAATCTCTTGGTATTAGAGCTTGTAGACACTCATTTGACATTGCATGGTTTCTCTGATGCGGACTGGGTTGGTAACCCAGATGATCATACCTCTATAGGTGCTTTTCTTATTTTCCTTAGTGCTAATCCAATTTCATGAAGTTCAACAAAACAATGTATTGTTGCTGCGTTCAACTCACTTGAAATTTGGTATTGTGCAATTGTGGCTCTGTTCTTTGAGGATGCAATGGGTGAAATCGTTATTGTCGGAACTTCTTGCCCTAGTGTAGTTGTCGCCCACCTTGTTATCGGACAACCCTGGTGCTACTTATCTCTCCGCTAATCATGTATTTCATTCTCCCATGAAACACCTTGTGATTGGTTATCATTTTGTTCGTGAACTAGTTCAGTCGTTTAAGTTGCGTATTGTTTATGTCTCCATTGGTGACCAGTTTGTTGATGCATTTACCAAATCTCTATCTTAGTCTCGCCTCTTTTACTTATGTAACAAGATAGGTGTTATTTTTGGCACACCATCTTGAGAGGGTGTATTGAAGTATATTTAGGGTTTCTTTTTATTGGTTTTATGCTATTACTATTTTGTCTTTATATTGGTATATATTTATACCTCAACTCTTTCAATAATACGTCTATTTCATAATACTCTTATCCTTCACTAAATTGGTTATGGTTGTCGAGCTCACAACAACCGATCTCTCATGCAACTACTTGATAATTAAGAGCTCTTTGATTATTTCTCTTGCCAACAAACCACCTTAAGCAAGCTTTTTAGGATATAATCTATCAACAGCATTAATTCTAGCCAACAAATACGTAAACTCGAGTTGTTTAAGATTAGATCATATACCTCCATAACATAAATTGAAAGGTTGTATACTATCAATCATGTTGCTTTACACTTCTTTATAAGTAGAACATTTAAACAATGCGGATTAAAGTTCTAATTTGGTGATTTATTATTTGATAACAGGCAATGGGCCATTTGCAACATTCGATTAAAAAATATATTCCCGAGACATAAAAAGATATATGAATAGATGGAATAAAAGAATACTAAACAATAATTAGATCTCAAAATTCTTGAAGAACCAAAACTTCAATTATGCTTGTGCTGGAAAAACGAGGTCTAGCAACCCATAGTAAAGAAAAGGAAAAGAAGAATCGTGATGATACAGCTGGATCTTTTCTCTCTCCACTTTATAATAATTTCTCACACTTAGATAAGGAATCCTAAGAGATAATTTCACCTTTTTAGAGAATACTAGCAATAATAATATTTTCCTAAAAATAAAGTAGGAAAATAAAGTGTCCACATCTTATCTGTTGACTTCTTTTGTGGATTTACTGGGGAATAAAGCGTGACCAGGCCTTAAATAGAAGCTGTTTTGGATCCATTCTTCGTTGCCAGGTTTCGATTTTTCCTTCTCAAAACTCACGATTTTGAATTTAAATTGATCAAATCTCACAACCTATCACGCAAAACACAAGATATAATCAAAATTCAAAATTTAACCATTTATAATTATTAAAATACTGTGAATTATCATATCAGCTACTGTAATAAAATTATATATATATATATATATATATATATATATGGGTTCGATTTGGTCGATTTGTTAGAAATCCCGGGTTAGTTTTCCCCAAATTAACAAATGTTACTATAATACTCAACCGTGAATAGTGCAACTTTCGTGGAAATACCCGGCAAACTACGATGAAACTAATGGCAAGTAAGCAGAAAAATGATACAAATAAAAAACAATAAATTTACGAGGTTTGTGATAGCCTACGTCACTCATCTTGTCGTAACAGCTCAACTAATGATGAAAATACAAGCAGATACAAATCAATTTCTTAAGAAATTGAGGAAAAAATAAATACCTAAAACAATTGGAGTATCACCTGAATAGAGCAGAAGTGGAGTGGGGAGAGGTGTAATTTAGAGAAGAGGGAGAAACCCGCATAGGAAAGAAAAAAGGAGCTGAAATCTTTCCACAACCCGATGTGGGATGTGGGATTTGCATTTTTACAAAAAAACAGCAATCTCCACCTTGAAAATATGTGAATCCGTCTCGAAACTTATACTTTAACAAGCTGTGCCTCAAATGCGCTCAACAACGCAATCAAATTTTACAATGTTGATCAAGTCTAAACAATGATTGAACTTGATGCGTTGTCACCACCTTGATCCAACATATCTGTAGGGATTATCTCTTAGTGTTGATCTTTTGAACTAAGACTCCACCTTCTTCAATGATTTCACTTTGGAAATGATACCTCCACGTTAATATCTTGGTAGTGCGCTGATAAAACAGTTCTTATTTAAATAGACCACGCTCTGGCGTCACAAAACACTTTGCTAACATTTAGAGCCAACACCCAGTCATCAAGCAACCCCTTGTACCAGCCATATGTGCTTCCTTCGCGCCCGGTGATCGCCATATCTCTACACTTCTGAAATCGTAGACAAACCAACGTCGGCCCAGTAAAGTAGACTTGCTAACTAGTGCTTTTTGTAAGGTAAACACATAACCGATAGTTGATCTCGTTTATCAAGATCACCCGGCCTGTCGAATCGTAATATCCAACTACATCGCGACCCGACCATATCGTCGCTTCTCAAATATCAAACCAACATCTAAGGTTTTACGAATGCATTAGAATCCATTTGCTTGCCAATGTTCTTTACGAAGTTATGCATGTACACGCTCATGATTTGATGCATGTGAAATGCTTCGGTGTACACACCATAGCATACATCAAACTACGCCTTTGCATTTGAATAAGGAACGCTACGTATTTTACTGTTCCTCTTACATGCTTTGGGCTATTTGTGAAGCCAGTAAGCAAATGAGAAGCAAATTAGAGTACTTGGGTTTGAGTGGCTCGAGACATACCAAAGCGTTGTAGTACCTTCTTCAAATACTGCTTCAGAGTTAAACAAAGTGTGCCCCTCTGTCTGTCTCTCGCTATTTCCATGCTGAGAATCTTCTTGGCTTACTTTGAATATTTCATTCGAACTCCTTGCTCGATTGAGCGCTGTCTGCATATCTCCCTTGGTTTCCGCTTGATGCTATCAACATGTCATCAACATACAAGAAGGTATATGAAATATCCATCTTGTAGCTTGCCTGAGAAGCCTGTGATGATCAGGCTATTCTAGTGTAGTTTTGGCCTATCATGGAAGCCCCGATCAAATAAACACTTCTTGTAGCAGTTATTTAGGCTCATATAACGATTTGCTCAATTTAGAGCCCAATTTTTTCTTTTCGACAACTTTGAAACCATAAATTTGAGTTATATAGATTTCCTCCTCGAATGCCATAGGTGTGTCTTCCGTCCATTCAGACTAGTTCCATATTAGCCCATGCTACAGGCTAACAAAATACGTATGGAGGAATGTTTACAACGGGAAATACCTCATTTGTAGTCAATTCCCTTCTTACGAACGCAACACTTTAGCTCTGATCTTACCTTGTGTGACATCCATTCCTTCTTGTTTAAATTCTTCTTTCTAAGCATAAACCATTTACGGCGGAATTCTTCTTTTTCCTTTGGTAGTCTGGCTAGCTTCCAAGTGTGATTCTTCACAAGGTGCATTTCTTCATCCATAGTTTTCTTCCACTTTTCTTTATCCAGACTACTATTTGCTTCCAGAAAAGTCGAAGGTATACAACTTCTACCCGCACAGATGCATAAGCCACATATAACAAGCTAGAGCGGGTTCCTAATCTCTCTTGTAGCCATACGATGTGATTGAGTGAAATCATGTTCTTTCTTAAAGGTTCTTCGTTTGAAACCTCTTCCTCTTTCAGCACATCACTTCATGTTACATCTCTTTTGGTCTTCAAGCCCGGTTTAGCGAAGTCGTGCGAGAACTCCACTGTTTAAGTACCTCTGTGGCGATTCTTCCCTCTGGTACATTGAAAAGTGGTCTACGATACTTTTCCATCTGACATTACATATGACATAGGCGATTCATCAAAGTAATCTGCTAAATAATTTTTCTTGAGAAGATAGACACGGATTCGGATCTTTTGTGCAAGGGTAACTCGTAAACAATGCCTTTTAGCCCTTGAATCTGACTTAAGTTCACCTTCCATGATAATAGCGGTGAAACCGACACACGCTAAAGTATCATAATCATTTATAGGTTTTTAGGACCATACCTCCAGGGTGTTTTGCTGTGGTAGTGATGGTAGGCAGGTTAATGAGATGACTTGCCTGTGACTCGGCAGGCATTTGCAAACGGCGCTGGACAAATACGAACTTTCTCAGTGAGTTCGATTCATGTTCTACGCACACCCATTACAGCTGCGTGTATCTCTAGCACATGAGAAAGTGGAGATGCCTTCCTTCTTCCACCGAAATAAGAAAAAATTGATCAGTTCGATATTACATTGCCATTGTTCGAATCGATACTTTAATCTTCCCTCAACATGCGGGACTCTCCACCATTTGCCATCTGAGAAATGTTTCAAACACCTCATCTTTGGGTTTCGGCATATACACCCGAGCTCTTGGAAGGTAAGCCGACAAATGCTACAACTAGAGGCCCATTGTTTCTATACGAGGAAGCCAGTCTTGGTTTGGTCCCCATACGATACGTAATGAATATAGTCAATATACCTTGAGTGTATGGATTGCGATTGCCGAACTTCACCCTCTTTGCTCTTGAGAACACATTGCTCGCAAAATGCGGCACAGAGTCTTTGCACCTTTCAATAATCCTTGCACCCAAGCCCGATGTTTTTTGAATTTCCTCTCGACGTGTCGAAGTCTCATGCCACTTGGCACCGGACATCTCGGCTACTTTGTTTTGCCTCCCAATCTGCTGCTGTTTGCCCCTTTGTTGTCTTTGCCTTGATAAAGGTGGGTTGTTTCTCCACGATGCCTTTCCTTCACCACAGGTACTCTTTGAAACAACTTTCAGGTGTCCGTTTTTGCATAATGATAGGTAGAACCTTTTACACGATAAGGTTCCCAAAAATGAGATTCTTTTCAAGTTTGGAATGGAACATCTATGAAGCACCACTTTTGATTAACGGCGATGTGATTCTCGTGATTGAACGATCCGGCTATCTTGCGAGTTGATTATGCGCCCGGATGAACAACACCGCCCATCGAGTTACGCTAAAGTTGAAGGCCCTCCTTTTTGAAACACATAGCATATGGAATGGCGAAATTTGAATCCTGACCATTCATCGATTACTAATCCATGATGACACCGGCTCCGATGAAAAATGCGACTTATCATCTTGACCACGTAAGCACGGATCTACCATTTCCTTTTCTTTTTCATAAGAGCAGGACGGTTTTAACGTCACTTTTACTTGACAAAAGCATTCATCTTTTACCAAGTTCTTTTATTTGAGATCTTCCCCTTCTCCCTGATTTTGACTTGATTCTGACCACCAGCGATTAGAATACGGTGAGCTCTGTGTTCTAATTTATCTTTTTCGATCTCATTAGAATCACAGGCAATAGTTACCTTCCTTTTCACAAGATTATTGTTTCAACCGATTCAACATACTAACAATAAGATGTTCATATTCATCAGGGAAGGGAAATAACAATATCAAGCCTTATTCTAACAACATCACTTACTTTCTCGCTCTAAATTCAATAGATCAGTTACTAATGAATCAATCTGGTGATGTGATCATTCGTAGTGGTACTTAGTTTGCTACTAGACGGTAAACTTGGTTCGTATGGAGGCTTTGTTCTGTGCTCTTCTTCATGAACTTGTCTTCCATACTCCTTCCACTGACTTGTAGGACGTCTCATAAGCGGATGTTTCTGGCTCATAGAGACACAAATCGAGATATTTTCACATGCCTCTTGATTGAAGTTCTTGTCGATCTTTCTCATGAAACATCTTCTAGTACGAAAACAGCCTAGGCGACATCAAGCTCCACATTGGAAAGAACATCTGCCTCCACTGATGCCACATGCCAAGTTAGTGCCGTCGTTTCTCACGTCAAATTTGGTGTTAGTCACAATTGATCTTGATAGGGAATCCTTTAGTTGTAGAGGTTGATGGTGCTGATTCAAGTCGACATTTCTACAACAAATAGGCATCGCTGCTTGAGTCCTCGATATCTCGATACGAATCTTTTAAATTATTGGAAGATCGGACAAAATTTTGCAACCACAGGCATACTGGGGAAACTGCTAGAGCAAAAATGTCAAAAGCCCAAGAGACCTTTTCTTGCAATGAAGCTGGAAGATCGAATGTAGCTGCGACCACGGAGGCATACTTTCGAATCGGAACCTTGACTATGATACCAATTATTTAGAAAATCCGGGTTCAGTTTTTCCTAAATTAACAAAATGTTACTATAGTACTTCCAATGTGAATATAGTAACTTTCGGTGAAATACTAAAAACCAAAAACTGATAAAAATAATAATGACTAAAGCGAAAATAATACCAAATAAACGAAATTTCTGAGGGTTCGAAGTAATCAGCCTCGTCCTCGGGCGTCGTGAACAGCTCCCGCTAATGATAGGAAATACAATTTAGGCCTTTGAAATCAATTTCCTAAGAAATTGAGGCCAAAGTAAAAAGCTTCAGAAAACGATTGGGTATCTTACAAATAGATTTAAGTGGGTGAGGAGAGGTGTAATTTAGAAAAGAGAGAGAATCCCCTTTTATAGGAAAGAAAAAGGAAGCAAATCCACTCCACAACCGATGTGGGATGTGGGATTTGCATTTTTTCAAAAGCTATGATCAGATTTACTTTCTCATCGGTCCAAACATAACTGAATTTAAACATGATTGATAAAAATTAAGCAAAATCCAACCCAAATTACAAAAAAATAGTGTTTAAGCTTACTCAAATATTAGATTGAGCTCAGATTGAATTGAGTTAACCCATTAAAGTTGCAGTCCTAGCCTTGAGCCTTGATCCCTATTAAATTAAAGACCTGTTTCGGAGGAGCTTGTCTATTTCGTTCAAAATGTTGGGTTATCCCATATCGATTGTGGAAGAGGTTGGGTGGGGTCCAGTGTTGTCACAATATGTACTTATGAATAAAGTTTGTGGCTTCATTTTCAAAGGGTTATGCGGAAATATGGTGAGTCCCTATATTCTCACTTTTAGACAAGCTCGCACTTTAATGTGATCTCATGATTTAGATATAGTAGTCTCACATTGTTCCACCATTTTGCATTCCGGAGGAGTTTGGCTATTTCGTTCAAAATATGTTGGGGGCAGTGGTTGGGGTCCAGTGTTGTGTACTTATGAATAAAGTTTGTGGCTTCATTTTCAAAGGAGTTGTTGAAAATGGGTGATCTAGTTCTGCGCTTTTGAACAAAGTTCGTACTTTAATGTGATCTCATGATTTTAGATACAGTAGTCTCACATTGTTCCACCCTTTTTCAAATCAGTTGTTCAAAATAATGATTCAACTTGGCTCTAAGGATGGAGCCAAAGCATGTTCTATCTATGGATGGCATGGGGTGTGTTTTTTCAGATCTCCTCTCCTCCCTAATAAAACGAGTTTGAGATTTACTTAATCAGGTTTTTAACGAATTTAAGATATTTTTTCTTAATTCAAGATGGGATTATTTAATGGGGTGGGTATGAGAATTTTTCATACCTATTAGTCCGACCTAATCCGTTTAATTTTTTAGCATGAAAATGAAAAATGATTAGGATTAACGAGGTGGAATTGGGATGAAACTGCCCCGTTGACATCCACATATCTTTCGTTCAAAATACGGTGAACCCTGTAGTCTCATGTTTAACGAATCTTGTAGTTTAACGTGTTCTCATAATTCTAGATATAGTAGTTGTTTAGGTTAGTACCACCATTATATATTTAGCAATAGGGGTTGTTCAAAATATGGAGGGGGCTACGTAAATTTACGTGTAAAAGGCCCTATATTCTCACTTTTAACAAAGCTTCTGGTTGAACGTGTTCTTATAATATTAGATGTAGAAGTTTCACATGGTTCAACATTTTGCAAAAGGTTTGTTTAAAATATGTATTTTAGAGGATAAGGTACATAAATGCTTTTTATGTTTGGTTATATGTTTAACTTGGCCATTAAACTTTTTTCTGTCCAATGTTGTGCCTATCGTTTATTTCATAGCTCAAATATGTTTTTATTGTCAATGAAAAGTTAACGGATAGTGAAGACGGGTTTAACGTCATTTGGCGTGTCACCCTTTAACGGCCGACGTATTGCTTGAATTATATGAGTGTGGTGGCACGTCGTTGGCGTTGAATCCTTCGTTTGTTAAATACATTATTTCTATTAAACTAATAAGAACATATTTGAGTTACCTAACAAACATTAGACGTAACATTGAGCCCAAAAAAGTTTAAGGACCAAATTAAATATATGGTCAAATATTATAGGCATTTGTGTACTTTGCTATTTAGATATATTAGTTTCCTGGTTCAACTTGTTTGTAAGGGTTTACATTTAAAATGTGTGCAGGCATGTTTAAGGCCTGAATTGCAGTAGTAAATGATGGAATAGGTGTAAAGGAGATCTCATGTTTAAGTATAAATACAGATAACTATTACAATGTAATGTAATGTAAAATGAATAAAAGTAAAGAGAAAAAAATGATGGGTCTGTGAAAAAATTAGGAAACCCAATTGGGAACAAAAGAAAACTGAAATTCTTATTAAAATGAATAATCTTTAATAAAATTACATAACAAAGGTCTTTATATAGACTTATTAGAAGAATCCTAATTAATAGGAAACAAACTTTAAAGTGCTAAAAATAAGAAATCTGCAAAATATAAAAGAAAGTCACTAAATAATAATAATACATTATATTCTATAATATAATATAATTTAACATTTCTCCTCAAACTCACATTAGAGCAGTATATATTAAAGTTTATATTAGAAAACAAAACCCACTAAACCAAGAGAAACCGAAAATAGAATGTCGATTGTCTGGGATCGTCGGAGAGAAGCGTTTTAGAAAGAAGCGAGGAAGCGATCATTAGGCGTCAAGAAATTTTCAAAGAAATCGGGAAGATAAACAATTACCATAGAGAAGAAAGCGACGTAAATCGAAGATCGCCGAGAAGCGATTTGAAAAAAGAAACGAATATCGAGTCGTAGTAATCACGAGATCGCCGATCGCGTGTGATCACAGATGTGGGTGCCGATCACTGATGGAGTAACCGATGTTGATGGCTCGATGCCGATGCGATGTTATCTGGAGTGTCGATCACCGATCCGATGTCGATGTCGATACTTGATCGAATGTCGATGCCGTCTAGTATCAATACCCGATGTCGATGCTCCGATATCGGCCGTATGTAAGTCTTGATCTTCTCTTCTCCGAACTTCCTCCATTCTTAATACATTATTCAACCAAGTCCGTATAATCTCCAGTGGCGCAAGACCGATTTCGCAAAGCTTAGCGCCCGATTCCGCATGGCGAAACTACAATAAAAATTCAATAAATCTCTCCCAGAACCGAGCAACTTGAATGAAACTAAATCGCCGATATTGAACTATGTCGTCAAACTGAAAACTCTTCGATTAAACAAGACCTAAGATGTTCCAAAACCCGAAGAGAAGAATTAATGAAACCGCATAAACTTCGAATTAAATGCGCAGTTGTAAAGAGTCTTTATGACCCCCTCTGGCCTTTAACTAAAATCAGTTAAAGAAACGCATTATGATATCATGTAAGAAAAAAATTGAAACCGTTAAGAAACAAAAAAACTGAAATTCTTATTGGAATGAATAATATTTATCAAAATTATATACCAAATGTCTTTATAGACTTAATGACAATCTATTAGGAAACAAATTTTAAAGAATTAAGAATAAAATCTATCAAAATAAAAAAAGAATCCTATAAATAATAATAATATATTTTATTCTATAATATAATATAAATTAACAGGGTCCACATGTTTTTGGGAAACAAACAAAAACACCGACAATGACAATGATGTCGGTGTCAAAGAAAGAAGGAATTTGGTGAATCTGTTGTCTTGCTCGTGAAGTCCGTTCATGATGAGAGTTTGGGGAAAATGACCTTTTCATAAAAATAAAAATTTATTTTAGGTAACTTTTAAAAATGTTGTTTAAAATAACTCCTTTTATGTAGGTGAGAAGTTCAGATTTATTTTTTTAATTTAATTTAAAATTTGTAGTTTTTAATTATGACTTTAATTCAAAAATAACACTATAAGTTTAACCGTGTAAACTTTGCTTGTATTAAAAAAGTGAGCATCTTTCTACTTAAAGTATAAAGAACTATATTAATAATAATTTTAAAAATAACGTAAAATCAATATTTTATTGAGCCAAAAGGTGATTTTGAACCAAAATCAACACACAACTTCGAGGTTTAGGTCAAAATGACCCCTTTATTAAAAACTAAAATATTACTTTTAATCCTCTTTTCAGATTTAATATTCAAAATAAAAAATTTTCTCCTAAATTTATGCTCCAATTTAGCATCTTTATATTTGAATTTGGAGTCTGATATTTTATTTTTGAATTAAAATATAATAATAATTACGATTACATGTGTTTAGCTTCAGAGTCGCCGATACCAGTAGTAATTGCGGTTTATATTTAACTAAAGTCAATAGTTATTAATTATATTTTTAGTTCACAAATGAAACTATAGTTGTTATGTGTTATTTATTTTAAATATAAGGAGTTAGATTGAAATGGGGTTAAAACAATAACTTTTTAATAAATCGGTCATTTTGAAGGACTAAAAACTCTATAACCAGTAAGAAAAAGAAAATAGATATTGAGCTAAATTATGAATATTATTAAAGGACAAACGAAGCAAAGAAAAAATGATCAATTCTTCATGATAACATAAATATGAATATGATATTTTATATGAATGAATGTATTGTGAGAAATAATATGGAAAGATGGCTGAAAATATTTAGGCAGCCTGTAAAACATAGAAAGACAAGTAAAACCACAGTAACTCTGCCAGTGAAGAAAAATTAGTTCATTTTAATTTTATACTATTAGTTTACAACATTTTAATTCATTTAAAGTAACCAGAATAGTACTATAATAAATTTGATTTTTAAAATTTTTAAATTTAATTAAAATATTTAATTATATTATATATATGTATATATTTAATGAATTTGTATTTTTTAAAACTAATTTAATATAATTTAACATGGGAATTAAGCTTAATTATACCATTAAAAAGCCTGGCTCAAATATAGTACATATAACTTAATGAATAAAAGTTTAATAGTTTTGTTAGGAAATTTTAATTACAAAGTTTGAGGGAGTGGGGCTGGGCGAGTGAGGAAAGAGAAAAGGTTTGATGGAGATGAGGCCATTCTGTTTCTGGCCGTAAACTCAATATAGTATATAAAAAGGGGTAACTGAGTTGTTATTGGCTCTTAGTGTTGCGTCCATGGCTGGTTCTCTTGAGAATACCATGGTGGTGCTGTCACCGACAAAAGAAGAAGAAAATGAGAGAGAATGCCAACTCCTCCAAAACCAAGCGACAAAGTCATTTCACCTCCCAACCTCTAAAAGCTGGAAAATTCAGAGTCTGATGTATCAATACCAAGGTTTTTGGTATTATTCTGGGACCGCTGTTGAAGGAGTCATGTGGATGCAAAAACACTTCCAAATAGCCAAGAAAAGACCCCTTCTCTTGGTCTCTTTTCAAGATGTGAACAACTAAGTTCAAATCTCATGTTCTCCCATCATGGATAAGACCAGGTACGATTTCTCCTTGCACCCTTTACTCGCTGGCACCCCAGCAGGGCTCGTCCCCTTCTTGGAATTCTATTTGGGGCAGAACCTCCCCTTCCCAGACTTTAACTCGCTTTCACCTCCCCAGCTCTTCCATACCCATGTCGCACTCTCCTCGTTACCCAACTCAGTCACAGACTCTCAGAGTCGGATAGTTTATATCTGCCGAAACCCAAAAGATGTGTTTGTTTCTACCTTTTTGTTCCTCTCGGGTGGAGTTGTTTCAGGTTCCCCCTCCGAAGAAGCGCTGGAGTTATTCTGTAAAGGGTCCGGCGTCACATGGACCTTCTGGGACCATGTTTTGCAGAGTTTTGGAAGGCGAGGTTGAGATCCGGAAGAATACTTTTCATGAAATATGAAGATATGAGTAGTGATACTACTCAAGTCAAGTCAAAGCTAGCGGAATTCCATGGGATATCCGTTTCCTTCAGAGGAAGAGTCACAGAGTTTAGATACATAAAAATCGTGGAGTTGTGTAGTTTTGAGAAACTGAGAAATTTGGAGGCGAACAAAACCGGGGCGATAACAGTGGGCGGAGTAAGCACAGGGAAGGACACTTTCTTCAGAAAAGGTGAGGTTGGGGACTGGAAGAATCATCTGACGGGTGAAATGGTGGACAGGATCTGACAGGTTGTAGAGGGGAAAAGTTGGCGGTGGTTCTGGTGGCGTTTCAGCGACCGCTGAAGTGTTAAGTCGCTGAAATGCTAGAGGTGCTAGTATCTAATCATGAATGTTGTTGTTGGCGAGGGTTTGAACTTTATATAGTTATGGTTTGGCCATTATTTGAGTACCTGGTTGAATCATTTCTGTTTAGGGGCCTTGTGATAACTGGAATGATGTTATTATAAGTTAATTTGTATCGAATTATATTAAAGCTTGTTGAAATTATATATAATATCATAACCTTGAGTTTTGACTAAAGGGTCGGGACAAGCTATTCCGGAAAATCCAGGTTGAAATTCAGCAACATAATACTACAACAGTCAGGCGATCCAGTAATTGAATGGGAGTCAATATATATATATCTTTCATATATATATATATATATATATATATATATATATATATATATATATATTAACTGAGAAATGTTCACGTATCTAGCTCAAATGTTTTAAAAATCAATTCATGGGTTGATTTCTTATTGAGTTGAATCATTAATGCTTTAAAATGATACTTGTTAAGAGTTAAAAATAGTTTCTTTTGTATTATTTTATTTTCAACTCATGCTATTAATTATCATTATGATATTTACTCCGATTCAGCCAAGAGGATTTAAACCAATCGATTAATGACTAGATCGTAGAATGAGTAACTTCAGATTCATATCAGTTCGATGTTTAAATATTCTTTTCCCAGGTTTAATCATTGATTCAATTTTAAAACACATTGTACTTTCATTAATTTACAGTGTGAGTCCCATATGTTTGGTTACAAAAGAAATATGAGGAAAGCTATGGGGTACCAAAGAGAAAATCAAGAAGAAAAAAATGAAGAAAGATAAAATGGAATTCAATTCAATATGTTATTTTTATTCCTACTTATTTTTAAAACTATTTTGACCCATTTTTAATACCCTTTAGTTTTTAAGGTAGTAAACTATTTTATCAGGGACCCTCCGATTTGAAATGGTGAGTGTTCTATCACTTGAGTTAGATTTTTATTTTATTTTATTTTAACTCATAGATATTGATTTCTTTCACGTTATTATTATTGTTATTATTTTTTATTTTTGGTGGTTTAATAAAAAAATTCAAAAAAATCAAATATAAATAAAGTTACTTAAAATTTTATATATTTTAAATTACTTAGTACATATTGATGAATTAAAATGAATAAAATTAAGTTAAATAGTAAAGTAAAAATAACATGAGATTTAACTCTATTTTATTTTCTCTCCTTATATTTTTCCATATTTTCTTTCCTTTCATTTTCCCTCAAGGAAATGCGGAGAATCAAACATAGTTTAATGTTTTCATCGCACAATCAAATATAAGAAAATCATTACTTTCTTGCTGAGATAAAAATATAGGTTTTGATGAATTATATCGGAGCTTGGATTTTCACGGATATAATGAAAATATATTGGTGGATATATATATTTTTAAATAAGCTAAATCAGTACTCAAAATTAATATACTTGTATTCATTTTTATATTAGCATTAGTTTATCATAGTAATTGATTTATCTTAAAATTGATAATTTTAATCTTTTATATTAAGACTTTATCTTATTGAAAATTATATATATATATATATATATATATATATATATATATATATGTTTTATCTTATCAAATTAATTTTAATTTATAATTATAAATTTTTTGAATCAACATATGTTTCAGTATTTTAAAAAATTAAAAATATTAGTAACTGAAAAAAATAAAAAATAAAGTGACATTAATTTTAAGAAAAGCATTCTATGGAAAGAAATAAAATATTTAATATTGAAATTCTAATGTTTAATTAGGAGTTTAATTTTATGAAATAATGTAAAAAATAATTTTTAAATTTAAGTATATATAAGCGATATAAAAAAAGACTTTCTTAAATACAAAATTCAATAAAATAATTAGAATTACTATTAAAAACAACTTTTGCACTATTATACTTAATGAATGGATAGATGGTTGAGTGCGAATTTGAGAGAATTTTGTTTGGCTAAGTTGAATTCATCCAAAGCCAATTTTTGGTTAGTTTTGACCAATCTCAGCTTTGATTGAAAAAATCAAATATAGATATCGTGAAACCAAGATATATCTCAAAATATTTGATATTTAATTAATGTTGTAAAAAATCGTAAATATCCGTTGTCGAAATAATCGATAAGGCTTATCATTATCGAGTGATCCAATATCAGATATATTGTGAAATATGTAAGTGATATATCAGAAATTTCAAACAACTACTTATTAACAATTTTTTTTTCTTAACACTTTTTCAGAACCAAATACAACTGATAAAAAATCCTAAAAGAAAAAAAAATGTAAATTTAAGTTATAGAACATGTATTCCACAAAACTGTTTCATTTTTCTTTTCTTTTTTTCTCTTTGAATTAATCTACTCAAAACAAATTCATTTACAAATAATTTAATCTCATTTGCCCAACCTCTAAAGCAAGATTTGGTGTGAGTAACGTGGGTACCAAATCTTATATAAAATTTGGTCATAATCACGTGACGGGTACATCTTGAATTAGGTGTTTATATTAGAAAATGAGTATTTTCAATTTTATTCATAAAGATCTGTCCATTTGCTTGAAATATTTTGAATGTTGATAATTTAAAGTATCATTAGACGATGTTTAATACTTCTCTAATTTCATTATATTTAATGCCTTGTCTTTCATTAATACTTTGTATATTAATTGGTTGATTAATCAAAGCATATCCATTACCACAATATTAATGAATAAAGCTAACTTCAAAAAATACTTTTTTAATATACTTTAGTTTAGACAATAAATTGTTCCCATTTAAAACAGCTGAAGACTCATGCCACCATGTCATTTATCTCATTTAAAACGATAAGCTTTATCAGCAGAACTAAGGTATAATAACAGCAAAAATACTTTTAAGTCAAACAATAAAATTTAGCAGGGGTCAGCATTTTAAACATATCATGTAAGTGAATGAAGCTAACTAAAGTATCTTTAGAGACCAACAATAACGATATTCTTTAGGTGGTGTTACATATCATATCATATATATATATATATATCATATATATATATATATATATAAAGCTAGCTAAAAAATAACAAGACCAATAATAACTATATGGCTTGTGGGGAGGGTAGCTTGTGTTGTTTTTGTTGGGGACAGATGATGAGTTGAATTAAGGGTTTAGGGTATATGAATATTTTAAAATTTTGTAATACAAGAATTTGTTATAAGATGGATTTATTGTGATGAAGTATAAACCAATTCATTATACTGAGTGTGAATGACTATAATGAGAGCCATAACAACTATTCCGAGCTGACCTGTTAGATAAAGTGTATGAATCTCTCATTAAATAAGGGCCTTTAATTATGGTTCCATAAACATCCATTAGCCATCTTAATGTGAATAATGGAAGCCTTGTCAAGTTGGAGGCCTATAAAGAGCCAACCTTGCTCCTTTGAAGAACAGTCTCGAGCTTTTGCTCCCGATCTTTTATCTCTCACTTTTCTCATTTCTCAGTTCTCTAGTTTCCCTTGTCTCTTTCTATATACAAAGGAGAAAATATATTTCTCTTTCACTTAAGGTTTGCATTTTCTAATATTTTCCTTACGTTATCAATGCACCAGGTTTGCTTTAAAGGTATTATAATCTAAACTTAAAGTTATTTAAGTTTGCATAAATATAAATATTTGAGTTTTGATTGAATAAAAAGCTATATTATTGTTAGCAATTTATAATAATAGATAAATCATATTATTTTGTCTTTACATCAAAGGTTTACATTCAATAATGTCAAAAACTCAAGTTTATGGCATTTAACGTTTTAAGAAATGAATTATTTATACTTGGAGGAAACAATAAGAAGGGAATGAAGAGTCAATGAGGAACTATCTTGCAGGAACACTAATTTTCATAGCATCATCCACGAGGATTTGCGAAAGAGTAGTATCTCACTACTCCGTCCTTTGACTCCTATGATAACGGAATGATAGGTTGACCAAAAAAAAAAAGGTGCACTAAACTTCAGTTTTCTGGAAATAATTCGATTGATATAATTCAGCTTCTAGCAAAATAAAACTTTGAATTTGTTTATCACGGAGAAAAATCGCGGATGAAGGCGTATTTGAAAAATATTTCTAGCGTTTCTAATACCTCTATTGTGCTCATGCGGCACGCAATATAGGGCGCATGTTAAATATTCAAAGTTAATATCGCATGTCTTTTAGTAGTGAACAAAATAATGAGCTTTTGATGAAGTAGTCTGATCGTCAAATTAGTTTGAACCATTCCACGAAGTAGATGTGATATAAATTACAAACATAGGTGTGAGCGTGATCATTAATTAAAACCAATGAAATTAAACTCTTATAATAAATCGTCATTCTAGCTTTTTTAAAAAATACCATTTCCTTTGACGGAGACTAATGTGGTGAGAAAAAAGCAAAATTTGTAATTTTAGGATATGCAAGGAAATGGATATCATATTGGGAGGCTGCCTGAATCAGGTAATAAAGAAAATTTATATAATGCCTCCTATAATTTATAGGAAAAAGATTATTGTGGAAAAGCTCCCGGCATTCTCCTTTGGGTTATATCATACAACCATAAAGCCAATTGAGTCATATGTTGTAATAAACCAGAAGTTCAATTTGATTTTTACACTTTGGCATAACATGCTGGAGTCTTGCTGATCTTCAAATCATGAAGAATCATGGGCGTCATTTAAAGAACCAGGAGAATTCTTTTAATTTTCTTATGACCCTTGTTCACAGGTAGAGTTAATCAGTAGGAACCATCATTTAATAAAATCATCATCACTGAATCACGGTTTTTAGAAAATACATGGGGACATATGTGGACTTATTCATCCATCGTGTGGACCTTTTACAATTATTTTATGAAATTCACAATATATGAAACCACTAGATATTCCATGTATATGCTTTTTCACAAAAGTATTTCTTGCTAGACTCCTTGCACAAATAGTCAAATTAAAGCACAATTATCTTTATTATCCAATCAAGACATAAGGCGATAATGCTAGTATATTTATACAAACTCAGAAATGTGTTCTGTGTAATAAATTAGGATAAATAGGCATGGTATATGTTCATATCAAAATGGTTTAAAACAGAGTGCTTTGATCAGCGTCTTAATTACAATAACTGAACTTCGCACGCTGGCTGAGGCCCAGAATTCTGAAGCATCTGCACGGGGACATGTTTGTTATGCAAGCTCTGAGTCTAATAAGAAATTAGACCTGACAGCTAACACCATAAGTACTCCACTTTACAGCTTGTCTTTGGGTAAACAACCAAATAATTCTCGCTACGAATCTTGTATCGGAGTCCTATATACTAATTACCTAAACCCCATTAAATAGTAGGTCCCCAACGAGATGGGATTTGTACGAGTTTTGTTCTGCTATCATAGATATCTCGGAGACATAGCAGATATTTTACGATCCTTTGAGTTGTCATTTTAATGAGTGTTTTTTTCTCCATTAGGGAGAAAAGAATCGATTAGGAAACTGACGAAATTGCCATAATTTCATCTACATCCATCATTTGCGATCATGTGCACAAATCGATGTGGTAGTTCAAAAGGATCATTCATTTCAAATATTTACGAATCAATTCTATATGCTTTTATTACAAAAAATGATAAAGTGCACATATCTTACATTTCAATCCTTGACATGGATTAAGTCATACGAAGGACAA
This sequence comes from Tetrastigma voinierianum, assembly GCA_016808115.1. NCBI lineage: Eukaryota > Viridiplantae > Streptophyta > Magnoliopsida > Vitales > Vitaceae > Tetrastigma > Tetrastigma voinierianum. The sequence goes on from JAEQBH010006761.1 coordinate 107,323, forward strand.
TTAACAAATGAGTCTAAAAATATTCTTAGGCTACATTAAGGAGACCCTATTAGTCAAGAAGATATAACTCAGAGGAGAACACAAATGAGAATTAATACTTTTGAAAGGTACATGATAAAACAAAAGGCCTGTAGAAATTTGATAAACAAAAAGAGGGCCACTGTAAGGGGCGTTTGGTGAACAATGAGAGCTGTGTAGAGGCATATATTGGGCAAAGACCCTTGAAGAGGTTAGGCAAAATTAGCCGAAGAGGCATAGATACCTGAAAATTATGAGATCTCAATAAATTATGCCACACAGTAGAAAAACTAGGATCAAAAATAAGATTTATTATCAATAATATTTTTCCAAATGGCCTTAGACATCTTGTAAGAAATGAAGTGCAGAGGATCCTGAACCACAAAATGTGGGAAAGAATGTTAGAATGAAATGAGGGTGTAAAATGGAAGAAGCTATACCAAAAGGTGGCTTCCGTTAATGAAGCGAGGCGTTTTGGACTTGTAGTCTAAACGCACTAAATGTGTAAAGCTGTTAGAGTATAAATGAGTGATATTTGTCACACGAAAGCCCAGTAGAAAATAAGCGAGATCATAAGATATACAACGCGATTAGTAGCACAAAGTTTCTCGTAGAGACTTGGTATTAACTACGAGGGAAACACATTCTCTGTCATAAACACGATCACTTTCCGGCTTTTCTAATAAGCAGCGATCTACGAAGAATGGATATCACGTCTCATGGATAATAATACAACTCTCCTATATGAATCCAGATGACATATACATGAAACCCTAAAGTTACGTGGCAGAAGTAAATAATATAAAAGCCTCGTATGCGCTCAATCAAATTACAACGATCTCTATATGGATTAGAAGCAATACGGGCGTATTAGTCTGATCTCCTCTCGGTAGTATTTATTGAAAGAAGGGTATGCAAACAACCCTATATTCCCATGCACATTTTTATTAAGAAATTAGAAGCAATTTACAGCTATTGTTTGTGTATGTGTTAGTAAATCAAATCTTATTAGGACTCCTGAAGAAATCACAAGAACAACAAAATATTTGAAAAATGAATTTGAAATAAAAGATCTTGGTAAAACAAAATTTTGTCTCAGCGTATAGATCGAGCATTTCCCTACTGGAGTTTTAGTTCATCAATCAGCATATACTAAGAAAAATTTAAAACGTTTTTATATGAATAAAGTACACCCTTTAAGTTTGCCAATGATTGTCCGTTCACTTGGCGGTGAAAAGGACCCCATTTCGATCCTTGTGAAAATTGTAGAAGAATTACTTAGTCACAGTACTATATCTTAGTGCCATTGGTACCTTTTATGTATGCTTCTTAGCATGCTTTAGCCGAGATATTGCTTTTTCTGTCAATTTATTAGCTAGGTATAGTTCCGCTTCAACCCAAAGACATTGGAATGATATCAAGCATATTTTACACTACCTCCAAGGAACAACTGATATGGGTTTATTTTACTCAAAGGAATTAAAGCAGCAATTGTTTGGATATGCTGATGCAGGATACCTTTCAGACCCATATAAGGCAAATCACAAACAGGGTATGTGTTTAATTTTAATGGAATTGCTATCTCATGGAGATCCTTTAACCAAACAATGGTGGCCACATCATCGAATCATTAAGAGATTATAACAATTCACAAAGCAAGTCATGAATGCATATGACTAAGATCGATGATTCAACATATCCAAGAATCATCACGAGACTCCCTCTATCAAAGACAATTCGACAACATTATTTGAAGATAAGAAGTACTATTTGCATTGCACAAATCAAGGAGATAAAGACTAAACACATTTCTCCAAAGTTCTTTTATACACATGAACTTTCGAGAAGAGTGGGTAGAATTGATGTTCAACAAACACTTTCAGTGATAATCTAGCGAGACTTATTTCTGAAGTCGTTACCAGCCTCGACATTCGAAGCTAATACGCCCAAAGATTGGAATCGCCAACTTAAAGGAATATCAAAATGAGGGAGCATACTTATAACAAGATGTTAATGTCTGTCTTATTTTCCCTTCATCCGGGTTTATCTCATTGGGATTCACGGGCAATGTTTTAGCAGAGCGAGTCATAGCGAGGAGTAAGAATAATCTACAACATCGTATGAATATTATACTTTTTCATATTTAGGTTTTTCGCGGGGTTTCTTAGTAAGGTTTTAATGAGGCATATTAACTGGTGAGTGATATTCGAGAAGTGTTATGAGATGGATTATTGTATGATGTTATAAACCAATTCATTATATGGTGAATGACCATAATGAGGCCATAATAACAACCATTCAAGTGTATGAATCTCTCTCATTTAAATAAGAGCCTTTTATTATGGTTTATAAGCTTCCATTAACTCATCTTAATGATGAATAATGGAAGCCTTGTGGATGGAGCCTATAAAAGGCCAACCTTGCTTCTTTGAAATTGATCCCAAGCCTTATCCATCTCTTCATCTCTCACTTTTCTCATTTCTTAGCTCTCTAGTTTCCCATGTCTTTTTTTATATGCAAAGGAGAAAATATATTTATCTTTCACTTAAGGTTTGTATTTTCTAATATTTTCACAACATAATTAATATAAATATTTTCTACGTAATCTTAATTTCATATAGTGAAAAACATTTTCATCGTTGTTGATATTGTGGATGTAGGTGTCATGTCGAATCACGTAAAATTTATGCATACATGCTATTTTCTTTTATTCTCCTGTATTTTACAACAACTTCATCAATGGTTTCTACTTAATTTAAAAACAATGACAATTTTGAACATAAAATTTATTTTTCAGCTAATCTTGATATTTGTTTCTATAAATGACTTATTTTACCTCAAAATTCCCAACCTTATTTTATACCACTTATATATATATATATATATATATATATACTGCTATATATATATATATATATATATATATATATATATATATATATATGACTTTTTTAATATTTCTTTTAAGTGTTTCTCACACGAGGTTTGAGTCAAAATAACATTTATTTAATTTTTATATTCAAAATAGCCCTAGAAACCACATTTGAACTAAAAGGTGTAGTTTCTAATTACGACTTTAGTTAAAAAATAAAAGCTCTGATTTCTAACCGCAACTTTAAAATTAGAGTTGAAAAAAACTAAAATCTAAATATCTCTTCTATATGGCATAAGGGGTCATTTTGGTTTCCCAAGAATTTTAAAAATTTGCTCTAGAATTATTTTATTTTATGAAATAGTTATTTTGAACCCATACTCTGTTTCACCTCTAAACTCACATGTTCATTTTAGCCCTTTTCATGCCACCTAAAATACCACATAGGAAAAGGATCAAAATATTATATAAAAAATTTGTCATTTATCCTTCTTGATTTTATTTTATACTAAAATTGTAATTATCAGCTATGTACAAATGTGAAATCATAATTGACAACAACAGTTTTAACACAAATATAAAATTGTAGTTGACAATTATAATTTGCTAAATAGCAAATCATAGTTATAAAATTTAATAAAAGAAATAAGAGCCATTATTTAATAACCCCAGTTTTTATATCACATTTAACCCTTTTTTTATGTGTCTAGTATGGAAAAAATTAAAATGAATATAAAGATTGAAGAGAGTAGCTTATTTAGAAGCAATATTTTTTAAAGGAGTTCATTTTAAAAACTTTATTCAAAAATTATTGATTTTAATATATTTAAAATTATTATTCGATATAACCCTTTTATGCCAAGTAGAAAAATATTTCTATTTTAAAACTTTTTAATACAATTAAACAAATGATTTTATTTTAACGAAAATTAAAGCTGTAATTAAACACTGATTTATTTTGATTTAAAAGACTTAGTTTATGGTCTAATTTTAGTTCAAAGTAAGAGCCAAAATTGAAAGGCTGTTAAGAGTACATTCCCAACAGATGCATTAAAATGTGCATTTACTAACCTTTAATGTATCTCCAACATTAACAAAAATCGGCGTTAAAGCTATATTTTCTTTCCACAAAATAATTTTTGAGATTTAGGCTTAAAAGTTAAAAGGATGTAAATTTCAAACCAGTGTAGCGTCTAAGAAACACAAGTAGGTTGGATTAAGTGAAAATTTTTAGCTCTGTCAAAAATTCGGAATATGAAAATTTTGATGTATTATAATGCTTTTAGTTTTTCGTTTTTCGAGGAAAATACGTTTCGTCGCAAGATTTGATTGAAAATAAAGGAGAATAAGAAAATCCACCGTTTGTAAAACAATTTTCTTGAAAATGAAGTTAATAAAAACTTGATGAAAATGTGTTTAAAATCTCGGAGTTCTTGCATTTACAATCCAGTGTTTTCGTGGCTGATGAGAAGAAAATCGAAATTGACGAAAGAAAAAATGCGCGATACCGTATTTTACAGTTTATCACGATTGACGAATTAAGTGTTTTATTTAATTAAGCAAGGGAAAGCAACTAATAAACTGTTTTAAGTTCCGTATATAAAGTATTGAAAATAGTGAAGGTGTTTTGCTGTTTTGAAATTTGTTTTTGTTTAGTTAATAGCCAAATGTGTTTTATTTGTTTCAAAAGTTTGAATGAGAAAGCATCAAGATTTTCTGCACTCTTAGCAGGTCTTGCGTATCACTGAAATCTATTACGATTTTTCATTTTACATTTTTAATAATTATATCATTATCATTTATTAAATATATCAACTTTACTCTTAAAAATAGAAATTTTTATCATAAACTCAATATTACTTGTGAATAATTTTCAATAATATTTATCCAAATATTAATGGGAACTATTTATTAATAATTTTTTTATTTAAAAAATTGTTTTATTAAAAAACACGAGTTTTTTTTGTTTAAACATCTATTTTTTTTTTTTTAACTCTATCTGTTGAATATGCTCTAATTCCATTTGTCTTCGCCACTTAATTTCGATGTGATACCATAGTCCTTGAAGTCTCCGATTGGATAGTAATTTCCCATCAACCCGACATTAATTTTGACTACTTACTCTGTTGTTTTAGGTCAGGAAGAGGACAGATGGTATGAAATGTAATAGTCTATTTTTAGACCATGGGTTTCATGGGAAGTAGTGGAGATCTTTGTCATTATTTATTTATTTATTTTTTGTTTTCATTAATGGTTGATCGGATTTTTTTTCTTATTTGTTTATTCCTAGAGTAAAACAAGGCCCTATGACCATTGAAATGAAATAAACAGGTGGTGGGCCATGTGTCCTCTGAATTGCATCCGTCCTTTGCATTTTATGAATGTATATTTGGAAGACAAAAAGTTGTTGTATTTGATGAAGGAATTGTTCGGAAATTCACGGACCCTTTTGAGTTTAAGGTCTTGTGGTTTTATTTTTAGGTTTCTCTCAAAAGATATTTCATAGTAATTTGATGTTATTCATTCTTATCAATTTATAATTTTTTTATTTTAATCTATATACGACTTTAGACACACAAATATCAATCCTCTCGTCTAATAAAGTTCTATAAAACATTATCTTAAATAAAAATTATTAGATTAATTTATTAATATATAGATTAAGCATAATTATATTATAATATTATGTATGTTAATTATGGATTATTTATGGAATGATTTAATATTAATTAGCTATTAGATAAAATTTATTTTTCGTTTATTTATGCTTTGATAAACTTATTGAAGCTTAAAGCGATTATTTATTGCATGTTATATATATATAAATAAATAGAGTCTTAAAATTAAACAAGAGTTTGGTAGAAGCATCTTTTAGAAAAAGAAAAATCAATCATTCAATCTCATCTTTTTTATTTGATGTAAGTCGTTTATACCTTTTTATAGATTTTAAAAAAGAAAAAAGAAAAGGAATAGCGATAGGTAATTTGGTTAAATCTTAGATATGACTTTTATATCTTACGAATTGATATGATTTTTTGTTCAATAAAATTATTATTTTATAATATATTTATTATATCATTTGATTATTGATTAATTAATTTTAGGATCAATAAATACACTTGATTATATAAAATAATTTAACAATTAATATCATAGCCATTTTAATTAATATTAAAGCTCTCAAATTTACTTTGCTACATGTTTTTAGGTTTTGATTGAATATGTTCTAAATCTCAAAACCATGCTATGAAAAGTGAAATCGCTATATGGAGCAATTCATGGCCTCCTTCCCTTTCTTTTTGTTATTCGCAAGCAGATTTTTAATCATCGAATATTTTATTATTATTTTTATTTCACATATGCGACAAGAGGACAAAGAATGTATATCAGCCATAATGATTTTTATTATTTTATTTGTTTGTATGATTGTGAATAGAAATCTGATTTGAGGAAATTTTTTTGATTAAAATACTATTATTTAAAAATATTATAAAATTAGTTTTGAATTAAAACTATTTTATAAAGTAATACGTTTAGGTCATATAAATGACAACATAACAAATATTACTATCTTAAACAACAATTTCATTATATTTTTGACCCGATTCTGATTATGTGGACAACGAACTTTCCCCATTATATATTTTCTATTATAGTTTTTTTCCTCTTTTTGTTATATATTTATTAATTTAAGCCATGCTTTCTCCACCAATTTATGAAACAAATATTTCTAAAATATATTATTCATATTATCTATATAAAACGAACTTCAATCATTAAAAAAAATTCATAATAATTTTTTGAACAATTCATAAATGATATTTTCTTGAACGATTTATTATTTTTTACGAAAAAGATAATATATATTTCATAAAAAAAAGATAATGTTTTGAACAATTCATAAATTATCTTTTAGGAACTGATTAGGTTTAAAATAGGCGCGGTCAGATTTACAGTCGAGTAGAAGTTAAAGAGAGACTTATAAAGCGACCCCGTTAAAGCGACGGCTCTTGGCGTAGGCGAAAGCGAATGAGTTAAGTGACCCGGGTGACACGGAAGCGAAGGCATATCTTATAAATCCAAATCAGATACGCAATCGGGGAAGTAGAATAATTACATCTTCTTTTAATTATCCGCAATGTCGTATTCTGATAAGGAAAGAAAATCTACGTATCAACTAAGAGAGAGTCGCTATCATGTCAAATTCAGGAAAATCATGCATTTATAATCTTAGGCTACTTACGGTCGAAGTGCGCGCAAAACTTCATCCCTAGCGGTTGATCTTCCTTCTGGGAAAAAAGCCTGACTTAGGTATCGGAGGCAACGGCGAGCCCTCCCAGATGCATTTCTATTTCTTGTTTTTGCATATGGTCGCATCGAGCCCGCCCAGGCCAGGCGGCGATGGCACGCTCGGCGATTCGGTTGGCATCATCGATTAGCGGCAAATGCAGTAGAATAACGATTCATTTACAAATAAAGCTAATGCCCAGATTCTTGATGGTATCGGCTTCGAATCTGGCAGGCCATGAATCCCAGAATGCAAGACCGGCAAAGCGGCGTAAGATACTTGCAAACCTCTTGCGGCGCCTTTGGAAACTATACCGTGCCTGGCGAGATGGAGCACTTTCCGTCCTCGCAACTAGCGCTTGATAAGGAATTAGAGCGCTCACGAATAATTCTGGCCTTGCATGAGAAGTATGACGAGGCCCGAGAAGGCCCGCAAATACCATCCCTCGGGAAGAACGACCCTCAGTCCTCGAGAAGAAGCGAGGAAATGAAATAGAATCCAACCGAGCCAAGGGGCACAAACCTCACCTAACCCCCAGAGAGAAGCGTGGCGCCCACCTTGGGGCCCGAACCTACGACCACAAGGTTAAGAGCCTTGCGCCACGGGTTCCAGGCCCGAGAGGCCCGGCTCGATTTGAAGCAGGCCATGTAGCCCGCAGGACAGCCGGCCTAAGAGCCTCGGCTCCCGGTTTTTCAAGTCGCACAATCCGTTCCAATTCTCCGCCAAAATTAAATTATTAAAGCTACCCTTTCCTTTCGAGAAGGGAAGTCAGTGTTCCATGTAGCCACGGGGCCCGTCGCCCGAGAGCCTGGCCAGGCTCAACTTTCAAAGCTGTTGCTTTCGGCTAAGGCCTTGTAGTCGAGCCGGTTCGGCAGCGGATGCTTGCGGGCGCCGGCTGACTCGAGTTTTGAAACTCAGTATTTGTTGGCAAGGCCATATAGCCGGCGGAGCCCGAGGCTCGGCTCGGGGCGGATTAGCCAGCGGAGCCTCGGCTCGGTTTAGAGGCTGGCCCCATTCGAAGAAAAAGGCCATATAGCCACGAGCCCGGGTTCCGCCCGGCCCGGATTAGTCCACGGGCCTCACGGCTCGGTTTCAAGAGCTGGCTTTGCTCGAGCTAAGGCCCATGGCCAGGAGCCGATTCGGCTCAGACCCAGTTAGCCGGAGCCTCAATAGCTTAGTTTTCAAGAGCTTAACTACTCAACTAAGGCCTTGTTGCCCTAGAATTAGTTGGCCACGGGCTCGGCTGGCTGGTTTTCAAGAGCTCAAGCTTTGCTCAACTAAGGCCTTGTGTAGCCTAGGGTAATTTTTTTTTTTTTTTACAGAGCTAGTTCAACTTGGCGAATTAGCCCGGAGCCTCGTGGCTCGGTTTTCAAGAGCTCGGCCTGCTCAAAAAGGCCTCATAGCCTCGGGCCAGTTTGCTTCAAAGCCCGGGTAGCTCACAGGCCTCAGCTTGACCAGTTTGAAGTTCCAGCTGCTCGGCTAAGGCCTTGTAGCCCGGGGAGCCGGTTTGCTTTCAGGCGGATTAGCCTCACGGGCCTCCATGGCTCAGTTTCAGAGCTCAGCTGCTGGAAAGGCATATAGCGCGAGCTAGTTCGGCAGCCCCGGATCGCCCACGGAGCATCAACGACTCGAGTTTCGAGAAACAAGCGCCGGCTTCAGGCCTGTAGCCGAGAGCGGTCACGGCTCGACTGATTAGCCCGCACGGGCCTCATTAACTCGGTTTACAGAGCTTCAATTGCTGAAAAGGCCATATAGCGCATCTGATTCGGTATTTCAGTGCGACTAGCCCGGCGCCCAGTAGCTGATTTCGAAGCTTAGCTGCTCGGCTGGGCCTTATAGCCCGAAACCCCGGTTGAGTTGAGCAGGGTTCCTTCCTGGAGCTCGATAGCTCGATTTTCAAAACTCGGCTTGCTTTCGGCTTCTAAGGCCTTGTAGCCCGAGGCCGGTTCATCTCTGGAGCGGGTTAGCCCCGGAGCCTTAGCAGCTCGGTTTTCAAGACCTCAACCGCTTAACTAAGGCCTCGTAACCCAAGAGCCAGGTCAACTCAGGCAGAGCAGCATAAGGAATGCAATTAGGGGTAAAAGTGAGGAGATAGAAAATTGGGTATTCATTAAGTATGAAAGCCAAGAACGACATTACATACATCTCGGGTTCAAAGCCCAAAGTTGACAAAAAACAAGCAAAATTGTACAAGGAGGCTCAAACATCAGGTGCGGGATTAGGAGCGAGAAGAGGTGAAGGGAGGCGAGCCTCGGCCAGGGCGGTTGGCTCTCGGGAGGCGTCGACGGAAAGGACTGCTTTTGCCTGCCGTCGTGGGAATATCAAAATTAAGGTCGGCTCGGGTGGCGTTAGCAACCTCCTTTGGAAAGCAAGCCATCCGAGCCCCAGCGAGGTGGGCCTCGTCATAAACTAGCTATCGCTCGAGTCCCTGCTGGACAACCATAGTTTTCTGCCTACAGAAGGAGTCCCCTATAGCGCGTAGCCTTGTCCAGTCGGCGTTCAAGCCGACTCGACTTGGGCTTGTCGCGGCCAGGCTCATTCTAAGCGGCTATGCTTTGCTTTATTCTGCGAAGCTCATCTCTAGCGGCTTGCAACTCTTTCGGACTACCCTTGACTCATTCTGAGGATGTTTGCAACTCTTCCTTGACTTCCCGAGAGTTCATTACGGGCGGCTGTGACCCGTCCTGGCCACCAGTAGCTCCATTACGCGGAGTGATCTGTGGCCATCACGACCTCGAGAAGCTCGCCTAAAGCAGGCCCTTAAGCCATCTCGGGCCTTCTCTTCTCTACCCTCGGCATGCGCATGCGCCATCGAAGTATGCCTCAGGTCGGACTTGAGCTTCACGACTTCCTCCGTCATATTTTGCATCCAAGCTCGCAGTTCAGCTCGCTCAGAGGTAAGAGAAGCCACTCTAGCTTTGTAGGCTCTGGCGGCTTTGACATGACCCTCGTTCAGTCTGGCCCTTTTTGCCAAACTCTTCAGATGGGTAGCTGCCTGCCGATACCCAACATAGAGTCAATACGCAACTCAAAACCAAGATAAAGGCAGACAAATAAAGACACGGGAACTTACGGAGGCGACCCCCTGGAGGGATAGAGCCAAAGCCTCCTCAATAGGCAGGGCACCCGACCTCTTGAGATCAGAATCCCTGAGGATGAATGAGATCACTCCGATGGCAAGCTCGACGATCAGAGCAAGGAATCCTCATCTCCACCGGCAGACTTGCTCCCCAGAGTCTTGCTATCGAAGGAGGAGGCTCGCTCTACAGGGGAGGGACTCAGGCGAGATGGAGCATAACCTCCAACGGGGCTTAGCGACCCTCCGGGAATCTTTGGCGCTTCCTGCGGCGGAGAGCGGAGCGAGGCTGCGGGCTGGCGCTCTTGGAACCTCGGCGGAGATGGCTTGATACTTGCCCACTCGGGCTGTGGGCGGAGGGTGATGAAGAAGATGTCTGACCTCGGGGCTTTACCTTAAGAATTTGGATGGCTCTTTCTCAAAGAGAGTCTTAAAGAGACTTCCGGCTTCACACTCGAGAACTCTGGACAACGTCTCCACGAGCTTGAGAGGCTATCCCTTAGTGGAAGCAACAGCCGGGAGGCCTCTCGGTCGGAGAACTTCATAACGGTGGAGGTGAAGGCCTGAGAAGTGAAGGTCGGGGGCACCCGAACCGGAGAAGACCCCTGGAATATCCGATCTGATGAGCTCGGAGTAAGCGCGCGGAAGACACTTAGCTAGCTTCCGCTTCACTTCCCTGTCTTCAGGGCTAAGATCAGGGCGAATACCTGAAGAGCGCACAGCTTGATACAGGATTAGGGATACCTTATAATCTGTGAAGAATAGATCAAACTAAAGCAAAAGTAAAGCTCACGTAGATTCACCGGGAGTGGTCAGACAAGCCCGAACCTTGAGTGTGTCTTCTGAGTGGTGGGATCCGCCTCCCAATGACGACCCGACAAAAAGTAGCGTTCCTTCCAATGCAGTAGGGAGGACGGGAGATCCAGGAATGATCATTGGTGGTGGGCAGCTTAGATAAATGCAAAAAGCTCTTAGCATTTCCTTCCGCATTGAGAGAGGTCGGGGAACAAAGCTATCTTTTGGGAACACCCAAGCCCCTATCCCTAAAGACAACTAACAAACCAATCGAATACCCCAGTTGGGGCGAAGTGAGAGGGCGAGGCAGTTGAAATGTTGCAAAACCCTTTTATAAAGGGATGTAGAGGGAAAGCGGAGGCCATTCTTAAAGCCACCTCGAAAAAGCACCATCTTAGGCATGAACAACATAGGAGGTCAATACATGGGAGACAAACTGGACGAATGGGGGCCTTCGTGCGTCTTGCGAAGACTTCCCCATATAAGGCTATTACTGCTAGGATCCGCCTCAGGGCGTTACGCACTGACAGACTTTAGAATGATAGGACCCGGGGTATTTAAATCTCATCTTTTACCCTTGCCTTTACCCGAGGGGAAGGGAGGTTCACAGGCGTCTCGAGAAGCAATGAGTGGCGAACGATTAGACTCACCACACATTGCTACTGAACGGACCATGAGAATGCCCCCTATACGTAAGAAGCAGGGAGCGACCCGGACCTATGGGAATGCACGAAGCTGGAAAAAAACCTAACTAGGTTAGCCTTAACGCCTCGCAACACCTCTCAAAAAGACAAAGAAGGAAAAAGAGCGTCTTAGGTCCAGGAGACGGAGATAGAAAGGCAACTGAAGCGAGGGTGTTACAAAACACCCAAAAGAAGTTACGAATAATGATTAAGAGCGAGTTTCGAGAAAAAGAAGCCCGGAACTCGTAGAGAAGGAAAACTGATATCGGGGGGGAACATAATCTCTTGCTGGTCGGAGGATGTTCTCAAAAGCGAAAAGAACTAGAGGAAATAAAGCGAGTCGAAGAAGTCATCATTACCATAGGACATTTGACGAAGCGACAAAGCCCAACCAAACCATTACTGACAACCATGTGGATCGCACCCGATTCGAGAAGCTGATATAGCCACTTGCCCACGCTCGCCGTAACCAAGGTTGAAGCCCAGTTGAGTTTAAAATGGCGCATGACCACCCACGTCTAGACGGGATTAAAAGAGGCTTACTCATGAGACCAGTGCCTTGGCCGGCTCTGGCGTAGGCTCGAAACGGGAGCTGATTCATCCATCCCAGGGTGACAGCACGGAAGCCCGAGAGCCCATATCTTATAAGACGAGATCAAATCTCCACCAATAGAAGAAGTAGAATAATTCCAATGGCGCTTTCTAATTATCCATATTAATCCCATTGCGATAAGGAAAGAAAATCCCCCGTCCAATAAGAGAGAGTCACTTTATCGCCATCAGATTGGGAAAATCGCTGGCATTTATAAATCTGGGGCCACCTCAACGGTGAAAGGTACTCACCAAAACTTCATCCCTTAAGTAGTTGATTTTCTCTTTCCCTGGAAAAAACCGACTTAGGCATCGGAGAGGCAACAGGTGAGCCCTCGCGATCCCTTTATTTCTTGTTTTGCGAGAGAAGTTAAATCGAGCTGTGAGGCCGGTCAGTAATTCCGGCCACGCTCCACAGATTAGGTTGAAAAAGGCATCGCGGGAACGAAATAATTAATAATAATTTTTTGAAGAATTCATAAATTGTCCCTTTTGACTGTATATTCTTTTTAAAAAAGATACAATATATAATTATAAAAAGAAAATTTTGAACAATTCATAAATTATCTTTTAGGAAAAAAATTCATAATAATTTTTGAACAATTCATAAATTATATATGTATTTTTTTTAGAAAAAAGAAATAATATATAGATTCCATAAAAAAAATATCATTTTGAACAATTTCATAAATTATCTTTTAGGGAAAGAAGGATTTATAATAATTTTTTGAACAATTCACAAATTATCTTTTAGGAAAAAAAATAATTCATAATATTTTTTTGAACAATTCATAAATTATCTTTTTCGAAAAAATAAATTGTTTAAAAAAATAAGATAATTTATGAATTCTTTTTTTTTCCTAAAAGATAATTTATGAATTGTTCAATTTTTTTTGTTTTTGAAAATGATTGGAGTTCGTTTTAAATGGATAATATGAAAATTTTATTTTAGGAATATTTGTTTCATAAATTGGTGGAGGGGGTGTGGATTAAATTAATAAATGTATACCAAAAAAAGGAAAAAAAACCATAATAGAAAAATATATAATGCCGTTGTTTAGGGCAGAAGTAATTGAACTTTTAAAAAATGGTGAAGCCGTTGTTTATGACAGCGGTAATTGAATTCAAAAATATGGTGAGGTCGTTGTTTAGGACAGATGGTGCCTAAAATAAAAGCAGCCCACGGGCCCAAAGCATAGGGCCAGGGAACGGGCCTTGAAACAGGTTGGCGTCCTCCATGGAGCCGGCAGAAAAGGCCTCATCGGGGAACTCGGCTCGTAATGATGTCCTGGTTCCCTCCAAGGCTTGGGCCTAAGGTCGAAACTAAGCCCAGTGGGGCAGGCCGGTGAGAGGAGTGATTCGCAGGCCTCCAGTGGCGTAAGAAGGAAAGCACTCCATATTTGTGATCCGATATCAATTAAGGAAAGAAGGATCCCCCACGATTATGGCCTTCTAATTATCCTCTAAATATTCGGTTAGCGATAAAGAAGAAAAGATCCCCTACCCCATGGGGAGGACGTAGTATCATCATCCAACAAGGAAAGTCATCCACTATAAATACCAAGCAATCTCACCCAAGATGCACCAACTCTGCATATCAATAGTTGAATTCTTTCATTTCAGCTAGAAAGCCGGCTTAGGCATAGGAAATTTGTGAGGCGCCTCCTCACCTTGAACCATCCTTTGGTCTTGATTACAGGTTATTCAAATGTTTCAGGCTGACAAATCGGCCCACTATCAGCTCCAATGTTGATGTACGATAGAAAAGCACCATCGAGTTTGAAATACGTCTATAGGGATAGTTTGTTCAATTTACGAATAAAGCGATTTATTAGTAGTATTAGTATCAGCTTCAACATGGCCAGGGTCGTGCGATACCCTCGGGAGCCATGAGGCAATCTGTGATGCAACTAGCGGGCAGCGGAGAACATTCCGGGCTCTATCTGCTTCGCAAGAGATGGAGGTATAGTCACAAATCAATCGGCGCCCTGCGGGGAGTTAGCGGGGCTCACGGGACAGGGGTCCCTGTGACTCCACAGAATGAACACGGGCCGTGGGACCCCGCGGCACGTACCAGAGGAGGGCTTGAAATAGCACCTCGAAGAGCTCCACAGGGCGATGTGAGAGAGAGGAGAAAATAGCCGGACTAGAGGCGGGGATCCCAAACGTACCCTTGGGCAGTCAGGCCAGAGGAGTAACCTTTGGGGAGCAGAATGGAGGTGAAGAGCTAGGCCCTGGGACGAGAGGGGGAAAAGGAATGATCGTGGACGATGGTTGGGATATCCGGCGGGGGCTCGGCCACGTGAAAGAGCATTAAAGGTTCGAGCCCCGGAGTCTCCTGGACGCTCTAGTCGCGACAAGCGGAATCGTTTGGTAAGTGTTACCTTCCCTCTCTAACAAAGTTCGAATAAGGTGACTTCCCGATGGAATGAAGGACCCCGTAGACCACCACCGGCACTGTAGAACCGAGGATGGAGCTACATGGATACCAAGACCTCATGAGATCTGAGCCCTTTTGCATCACTCTTAGCTCTAACCTTGGCATGTTGATTCAATAGGTTCCCGCCCGACGCCTCAGTCGTTCTTCAAGGAACTCTCCGTACTTTCATGTCCACTTCGCTGGCGACGTGTCGGAGGCCAAGGAGCTACACTGCGTGCCAAACCAAGGTCTTAAGAAAACTACGAGGTCTTATCGGGGAGGGTTGGCTCGAAGATCAACGAGGGTGGACATCCGGATACAAAATTAACCATCCACGCCTTTATAGGTGGACTGGGCATGCCATCTAAAGACCTAATGTTCTCCATCTTGAAGGCTTCCCGAGCAGTATGGCGGGTACTTTGCAGGCAGAGCACATCATGCCAGTAAAGAAGGCCCTTATGTTTAGTGGGAAGCTCTTATTGCGAAAGAAGGAAGCAAGGATGAGGAAAAAGCGGGTAGAAGCTCGGGGAGATGAGAAGACGAGCCAGATCCCCACGGGAGGTAGGGAAGATAGGATCTGTCTAAAGAAGAGGTAAGTTAGGGACCTCTTAGGTCCTCAGGCCCGAGCTATAACCCAGCGGTATCCACCTCGTGATTCACCCCCTAACGACTGGTATCTCTAGTCCTATACGAGGTACAACATGAGAAGTTTTTAAGATGGCCATCTCAGATGAAGATGGACCCGACGAAATAGACATGACAGTGTGCTTGAGCTTCCATAGGGTCGCGGGACGCCAGGACGAATGGCGTATTGATTGAGAAGAAATCGAATTCTGGAAGATCCAGCGTGGACATCTTCGTCGTTACATAGCTCAGAAGGATCGGGCAGGACGCACCTCCTCCACCACCTTGTGTGACCATACTGCGCGTAAGACCAACCCCTCTAGGAGAAATCAATGTGTGATTTCAGGGTTTCGTGGGGTGATGGGGAGTCGGGTTCGACCAGGAAGGCCCACTGTGACTTCAAACCGGGGAGACACTAGAGTGCGGTGTGTCCAAGCTCCCTCGATTGGATACCCCCATAACCTTCTCGGTGTGACACCGGAGGATGCTAACACCCCATGATGACATTTGGTGATAAGGGTTCGCGTGGTGTCCGCAGCGATACATGGTCTGGTAGACAATAGAAGCTCGGTCGACATCATCTTCGCGTCAACATCATCTTCGCGTCGACATTTGGCGCCCCACAATGACATTGGGAAGAGAAGCTTGGCCGGTGGCGCCCATGGGATTCTTCGGAGAGAATCACGCCCTTAGGATCGATATAACTAGTGCTTACTCACAGAGACCCGTACCGTGAGGCCCTGGCCGGCTGACAAAATTCCTCGTCGTGGGGCCCGACAAAGCCTGACATGTTATTAAGGCGGGCTCTCCTTAATGGCGTGGGCCGTCCCGCCCGCCTATCGCATGGTGGTAAGTTCTCAGAAATGGGGTAGGAAAGGCGGAGACTAACGGATAGCTGGGTGCTACTCGCGTCCAATGAATGACTGTTGATCCACATAGATGAGCTCGATATGAGAGACGAATTGGACACGTAAACGCACCAAGGAAGAGATGGAATAATACAACTTGGCATTGGCCAGGAACACACCTACAACCCCCTTGGGATCAAACTATTAAAGGCGTTAAGGACCTTCTCATCCCTTCGAAACGAGAATGAAGTGTCGCTTGGAAAGCGAGGGTCATGGGAGGAATTGACTATCATGAGTCATTACCCGCCGGCTAAAATGTGGTCTCACTTGACCTGTCCAAGCATAAGAGAAGAAGCATGGCTTGACGTCAGCCCGAAGGAGTGGCCAAGCCCTCAAGCTGAGCTAACCAGGAGGTGTGATTAGGCGGGCGCTAACGTAGTTCGTCAAAAGCAAATGGAAAATGGAGACTGAGTTGATTTTTACTGAGTATCAGTTGGGCACATGAAAGACAATTTTCCCACTACCTGGGAGGATTGACCTCATAGTAGACGCCACACTTAGGCCCACGGCTCCTCTCGAAGCTTCATGGATGCTTTTCTCGGGGCTGCGGATCTGTGGACGATGACAGGAGAGAGACCTCCTTGCAGTGGACAGGGACGTATTACTTCTCCAATGATGCCTTTGGGTTGAAAATGGTGGAGCCCACTTATCGGCTCACTAAACAAGATCTTCGAGGGAAATGGAGTAGGAACATCCATTGGAGGTGTATATAGATGACATGCTAGTAAAGTAAATTAAGTGAGCTCCGATGACATTCTAGCCAGACATTCAAGATTCAGCGAGGAATTTCTGAGATGAAGTTAAACTGACCAGAGTGTGCTTCAGTCTGGGGAAGTTCTTAGGTTTGCATGATCCATATTTGTGGAATGAGGCCAAATCAAAGAACAAAATAAGAGTGTAACTCAATATCCTAATTAGCCTCGAAGAGCACTAAAAGTTTGCACTAATCGGAAGGCCAATGTGATGGTCGCTTTGTGTCAGGAATTAGTGACAGTGTCGGCACTTCTTTTCAAATTTGGAAAGGCTGCTTCAGTAGGTTCCCAGCGAAGGGCGTTCACGTTACATTGTAGCTCTACTGAGCTCTCACACTGATACGGTGATCCACTCACCATAAGAACTCACCTCACACTCTACTTGGCCGTCTCAGATTTCTCGACTAAATTGCTGTGTGGTGAGACGGGACGGAGCGTGTAATGGGTCTATTCACTGTGGCGAGATCGAGGAGGCGAGGAAAGGTGCTCAAAGATGGAAGCTCCATCCTGCCGGCCAGTGCCTTGCGGAAGGGCTTGGCCATACTTTGACACACTATCGAAGTTGCGAGACACACCGATAAACCAAATATTGCATGTATTAAAAACCTCTGGAAGATTGGTGAAATGGGCAATAGAGTTGAGTGAGTTGACATTAAGGTACAAACAAAACTGGCTGATTAGGAGCAAAAATTTAGTAGACTTCATGCGGGATTCTTCTCGTGAAGTCACAGAAACCTTGACTCAAGATTTGACCTCTGTCGAGATTATGTAGATGGGACATGATACCACTGAGTGGGCGAGACAGTGACCTCCAGGATGGGATCGGCTGGAATATGCACTCAGTTGGGATTCAAGGAGACCTCCCAACATAAACGAAGAGGCTGGACGATGCGTCATTCTTGGACTAAACCTCGCCCACTTTATGGAGGTTGATCAATTGGAGGTATGCAGCGATTCTCAGCTGGTGGTAAAACAGATAGAAGACGACTACGAAGCAAAAGGCGAGAAGATGATCCGTTATCTCAAGAAGGTACGCGAGTTGCTCAAAAAATTTGTACGGGTTCAGGTCAGACACATCCCAAGGACGAAGAATTCATGGGCGGACATGCCCTAGCTAAGTTAGCAACTATGCCGTAAGAAGATTTGGACAGACAGGTTCCGGTCGAGCACCTCATGGAACCTTTAATAAATGCCAACAACAACAAGGTCCTCCCACTAATGACTGCATCGAGCTGGATGGATCCCATTTGGGACTACCTACTGAACGGGATATTGCCAAGTGATCCGAAGGAAGCATCTAAACTAAAACGAGTTAGCTAGATCAAGCTCTTGAGAGGAATGGTTTACTAAACTGGGGCTTTTCCCATATGCCTCCCAGTATGAGAGGGAGGATGCTAACTCCGTCTTGGGAAGTACATGAGGCATCTGTGGCAAACCATGTGAGACTAGGGCCTTGGCGGGAAAAATGCCAGGCGGGGTGTGTTGGCCCATGATCTTTGAGGGCGCCATGGGATTCGGTGGAGAGTCGCGGAACCTACTAAGAGCATGCGAGATCTCGTCTCCCAGTGGGCCATGACCTCGATTATGGCCCACTGGCATTTCGCGTGGGGATTGGACATCCTCCTTTGCCCATTTGGGAAGAGGTGAATTACGAGGATCGCTATTCCCAGCAGAGTGATTCCATAGCTCGTGGGATGGCGAGCCGTTGAGACAATCACAGAACCAAAGTGTAACCGTTTAGTGGGTCCATAATGTATGGGTCAGTCCCAAAGCAGCGATATCGGACAATGGAAAGCCGGTGGGTTAGACAATGGAGATTCAAAGTTTTTTGTCTTGGGAGGCTGGGATGAAATTACTATGTCGTCCCCAACTCACATTGCAATCCCGACGGACAAGTAGAAGTCACTATAAGGACTCAGGCGCGTGAAATTCTGGTGGAAGACCATGAGGAAAATGAGTGGAATACCTCCCACAGAGTACTATAGGCATATGAGAACTACGAAGTGCAGCTTGGAGATAAATTTAGCCTTGGCATTCGGCTGGTAGTGGCCATATTGAGATTTGGGCTGAATCACTTTCAGATTCAAATTTGCGAATCACAGAAGCGCGGCGGGAGACTCTCAGCAGACCTCGATCTCCTAGAAGCGTCGACCCGGCACAGACGCTTTGGGGACTGTGAAAGGCAATAGCGATACTATGATCGGAAGGTCGGGCCTAATGGTTTTCAAGAGCCGTGACCTAGTATAGAAACTCTTACCAGCAAGGAAGGACCTCCACTCACGGGAAGTGGGGACCCAGTGGGAGGACCTCTGTGATATCATGGGCGTCAGATCACTGGAAGCCATGAGCCAGAAACGGAGGAGGGAAGACCTCTGACACCCACTGAATGTGCCAGAGAACACCTCGAATGGTTTTACCCGTAAACCTCGATTTTACTTATTAATAGAGCACAATAGTTCTACTTTAAGCTTAAATACTTGATTTTAGCAATTTTGAGGTCTATCGACTTTATGATCATAAAGAAAAAGCTAGGAGGCTTGGTTAGTCAGAAACCTGCGGGACTTAGAAGGGCCCGGGGAAGATACAAAAATAAAAAATAAAAAAATGGGACAGTTTTACATTTCCAAAGAGCGTACTTTTATTGCAGTTAATCTCAATTGCAATCCAACAAAGCGTTCTCACCACATCTCGAAAATTACAATCAATAAGCCGTTCTCCACATCTCAAAAAGTACAATCGTGAAGCCGTTTTCTCTATCCAGTAGGTTAATACATCTGGGAAAGTCTGATCGTAGACACGATCGAGCGAGGCCTGAAGAAAAGAAAAGAAGGAGAGGGAGAAAGAGAGGTGAGGAGAGGTATAGTAGAAGGAACTGACATGACATTCAAAGCCGCAGCCCCCTCAGCGTGACCACGACCGTCATGGTAGTGGGTTAGGGGCCATCTGACTCATGACTTCGCGAGGACGAGGGGCGGTACCCAGCTCCTACAAATGGGTGAGGCGGCCGAGCTGAGCGTTGGCCTCGAGCCACGAGAGACCGCCTAGTAGCGTCAAACCCTAAAGCTGTCGTGTGCGGGCTGTGACCCCGCATCAAGAGAGGAAGGAGGTTGGGAGCGGAGTATAGCTTTCATCGAAGAAAGGCGGTTATTTATAAAAAAACTTGGCGGGGGCCCTAGGGAAGCCCATGTCTGTTCAGTTCCTCCATAGACTGCGCATTAAAGCCCTTGCGCTTTCCCAAAGGGAAGGAAAGATGAAAGAGCCACTGCTTTCCGGTTTAGGAGCCAAGGGACGGATATCTTCGAAGAGCCCACTGCTTAGCAGAGAGAAGAAAAGGCCATGTAGAAGCAATTTAGGAACAAGGGCTTGGATATCGAAGAGCCACGTGGGCTGGGTAGAGCCATGGCTTTCAGTTCGGGAGCGGAGCCGGTCTCGAAGAGCCACGTTGCTTTCTGGCTAAAGTACGTAAGTCATTTGGAAACCAAGGAGCTTGGATATAAAAGAACCACTTAGCTTAGTTTAGGAGCCAAGGAGCTCGGATATCGAAACCTTGCGACTCATCAAAAACCGGCTTTCTTCGAGAGCCAAGAGCTCAGATATAAATGAGCCACGTAGCTCAGTTCATGAGCCAAGGAGCTCGGATATTGAAGAGCCACGCAGCTCAGTAAAAGAGCCACGTAGCTCAGCAAAAGAGCCATGTAGCTCAGTTTAGGAGCCCAAGAGCTTGAATATTGAAGAGCCACGCGGCTGACAAAACCACATGCTTCGATTCCAGGCGGAGAAACGATCTTAAGGGCCATGCAATCCAGTCTAAAGGGGAGACGAGAGCTCAAGTCCATCACGAACCTAGTCTTTCAGTTTTTACCAAAGAGCCCACGTAGCTCGTTCTAAAAGCCACTTCAGCTCCAGTTCGGAAAAGTATGAGACCTAACTTTGGGAACTACTTAACTCGAGTATGAGGTCGCGTGGCCCCACTTGCAGCAAGGATCATATAATTTGGTCCATTTAGAAGCCATAAAGAATTGAAAAGCAAAGACTGGGAAGCAGCTGAATATCTAGAGATCCAGCAGTTTCATTAAAGGTCAAAATACGTCTACAGGGGTAAAGGCTACCAAAATGAAGAAGAATGACAGAAAAAGCCTAAGTATCGGAAGACGCCGATAGGTCAGACGAGGACACCCCAAGGTCATCTTCCCTATCAAATTATAATTCCTCCATCTCGTCCTCAGCGGGAATAGAAAAATCGAAACGAAAACCTTGGAAGACCTTAGAAGCCTTGTACCTAAAGAGAATAGCCGGGTGTAAAGGTGCAATGGCTGTCACAGCCTCGACAATCACCACAGCTATGCCACAGGTCTACTGCCCCTTTGGAGGATCATCGTGGAGCCAGCGGAATTCATTCAGTAGGCGCACACTGCTCTCGACCTCGGAGATCTCTTGGAAGCCAGGCTTAGATTAGGTGGTGTTGAGGCAACTGCGTCTCAAGCGCATGCCGATTTCTTTGCAGGGTCGCTATTGTCCGGCCGCCGGCAGCCCGACTTGCCCTTGGCCGTCTTTAGCTCCTCTGGCGGCGATCCTCACAACTCATCTCGACCATCATGACTCATAAGCGTTCTTCACCAGCTACAATCCGATCCATGCTTCTCCCATTCCTCGGCTCGATTTCGCCAGGTAGTATGCTTGAGTCAGATCCTATGCATCGCACCACATCTCGCTGGATGTTTCACACGAGCTCTTCTGGAGTCCAGCTATCTCACAGGAGTCAAGGGCTGACCATGATTTCCTCTGCTCCTTGCTAAAGTGGGAGCCCTAAAAAGACAAGCCCTCTCTCTTGTGAGGACAAGGCGCATGAGTAGCCACTGTTTGGAGACTTTCAAGACATAAAGGTTAGGGAAAATCGAGAGATGAGATAGGACCAAAACTTAAATAAAGGCGTCTGGACATATGGTGGCCCCTCCTTGAAGCGATAAGGCCACAACCTCCTCAACAGACATGACATTTGCCCTCCACAGGATCTCAAAATCACAGCCGGGGATGGGCGTCACAGCCTCGGTCATGGCTAGAATTGGAAAACTAAGCGAATCCTCACTCCTTTGGTTTAAAGCAGCCTTGCTCGTCCTCGGCATGTGGAGGACTCTTGAAGTCTTGTGCGGGGGGACTCCGGGGCATAAATGAGCCAAAACAAGAAGCTCGTCCTCTCCTCCAGGAAGTTTCGAGGGACCCGCCGCCTTGGACACCTCGGCCTGAGTGAGGGCCCCCAGCCTCGCTCGGAACTTAGGTGGGACAGGCCCACTTTTGCGGTCGGTAATTGGAGAAGGCGAAACCCCAACCTCGGGACCGCCACCGGGTACGAGGCACTCTCTGGGGAGGCACAGGGCTTCTACTGGCACGCTAAAATCGCAACTGGCACAACAGACTCGGCTAGAGGCTTGGGCTCTTGTTCAGTTTCATTACATGGGTCCCTCACGAGAAGTCTTCACTTAAAGGGGCGAGGCCATGGCGGGGCTCGAGAAAGAGACACGCTAGAAGGCTTCAGGAATATCGAGCAATCTCATTTCAGTACACTTGTGAGCCACGTACTTGTGACTTCAAGCCGCCTCTTCATATCGAGTGAGGGCAGGGAAAATACATGAATATTGGACAATAATTCTGAAGTTAGAAAACACCTCATGTTTGTTAAGTAGCTAAACCCAGTTTTGTAAAACCAGGAAAGATTCTAATTTTCTAATAAAGGGTAAAAAAATGGTAATTTCGATCAAAATCTAGAATTTTCTGATCTGGATATTAAACAGGACTTGTAAGTTGGAATTGTAACTAGTATTCTGCATGCAATTTGATTCAATTTGAGAGCAGTCAGAAATTCATCTTCAGGAAGCACTTGGTGTGGGGTTGTATGACAACTTGTGAGAGACATGTGTGATGTGACAAAGTGCACTTTCTAAGTATATAAATCGCTGACACGTGTTGTATTATTAATTGAGAGGATAGAGATAATGACGTTAAGCCAAGTGTCAAGAGCCATAAAATTCAAACTAAGGGACAAAATGAAATTATTGAAAAGGAAAAAAATTAAAAAGACATCATCTTCTTCTCATTTTGGATGGAGCGTGTAGTGAGGGCGCGGTTTTAGAGAGAAAGTCCAACTTCTCTCTCAGGTTACGACTTTGGACCATTCGGTTCTGATTGGACGAAGCTGAGTTGATCCTACGCTGAACTCGCGTGGACTCGATTTTTGTGGAGTTTCAGGTAACTTCAGGTAGGGGTGTTCTCTCATGGTTTGTCTTTCAGGAGGGGGCGGGTGGAGAAGGCGACACATCGTGGGTCAAGAGATCGTGCTGATTCACCTTATTTTTTATTTTCTTTCCCTTGGCGCCGAATGATTAAAACTTGATGATTTGTAATGACGGTATGATGTTTATCTGATTTATTTCTAGGGTTTGTTAATGTCTTACTGCATTCATATGGATTGTTATTAGTCACATTTTATGTCGATATATTGATGGATCGATAGGAAACTTATCTATGATACTGTGATTTATTTACATGGTGAGGTGTTTGCTTCATTAGCATACTCTTACCGAAATATGAGATTGAGATATAAAGATTCCTAGGGATTTGAATAAGAATTCGAGTTGGTAAATTAGAGTAGAATCTCGGTTCCAGTGTGGCGATGTTGATTAAGTTTTATCATTCGCATTTCGAGTTCGGGGTTGATGCGAGAATGCAATAAATCTAATAGCTAGATTAGCCGATACCTCAAGAGAGGGTATCTAGTAGGCATGATCAACTTTGCTAAGCAGTAAAATCAGTTAATGTATTGAATGAACAATTTTATCTATATTACATAATCTAACAGGTGTGCGAGGAGGCAAAACCACAGTCACTAAGATTAATTGAGTTAAGCGACGCTATTTTAGGGTTAGCATTTCTTTACATTAGTTATAATTCACTTGAGTTTGAGATCTGGATAATATTCTAGAGCCAATTCCAGTATTCAACACACTTCTCATTGTGGCAATGACACTTGACAAGCCACTACACTACGTAACCTCGACGAGTATACTTGCGCGTACATGCCTATGTTTTACAAAAATTTTACATAACCTATCGGGCAGTTAAGTTTGCAGGCGCGTTGCGAGTGGAGAAGTTTTGTATTGATATTGATAATAACACAAATAGATACTACTTTGGAAATTTTTTTTTTAATTTTATTCTATTTACACAAGTGCTTGTAACTTGGTCATTACTGTTTTTGTGTGTGATTGCAGGAAGGTTGATTTGTGTGCATGTAAAGTGGCTGGAGGAACGCCCCGCCTTGCATGGGGGGGGCGCTGGGAGAATTAGCAGTCATCTCTTGAGACAATTGAAGAGCACTCTGGGTCAGAGACCCCAGAGAGGGGAGGGAATGAGTCGAATGGGGACATAATGGAATATTAGTGAGAAGTACATTAACTCCTACATTGTTTTTATACGACCCAGGATGATCCTTTTGGTCTGCTTCGAAGGAGTTTGCTTTACAACCTATGGTTATTCAGGTGATATCTGAAGACCACCTTACAAAGAAAACAACGAGCTAAAAGCACGATAACTTGCACATGCCCAGAACATTTAAGTTCCACGCAGTACATAAGTGAGAATCCGAACACGCATCTGACAAACTTCATAGAGGTATGCGACACGATCAAATAATATGGAGTAACAGAAGAAGATCTTAGATTAAGATTTGTTTTACTCGTTGTGGTGGTAGAGCTAAGCATTAATTTGACAGGAGCCCAACCGCGATTCCGACCTCGTGGAATCAGTTTGGTACAAATTCTTACGACCAGAGTTTTCCTGCACCTAAAGATCGTACAATTGATCGAGAGATTAATACCTTTGGAAGCGGGTTAGAGGGAAAACTTGTGAAGCTACACAGGAAAAGATTTCATGAACTATTAGAAGGAGGTACCCAGCCACATCCTGAGGCGACTAGATGAGTGAGTCATACCCTTTTACAACGGTTTGGTAATTCCACTGAAACGTTAGCAAATACTCGATGGGAGGTGCTTTGATGAAGAAGACTACGAGACCAAGCATGTGAGTTCACCAGGGGATAGCATGGTACTAATATTGCTAATTGTGCTTTAGGGATAGGTGTGATGCAAGGAAATTTGCGGGAGGCGTGAGCGGGTCATGATTGTTGTTAAATCATGTCGCATAACTCACCAATCAAGCGCAAAGGGAGCAACAGTGTTTCATGAATCTATTCAAACCAACCCTTGGAATGTCTGGAATCATAGCAGGGGACAACACAGTGCACATAATTGGGTGGGCCGGATGATGGCGTGGGGCAGGCATGTTATAATGGCCTTGAAGGGGATTTGTCAGCGCAACAAATAGGGTGCGGTGTATGGAGTAGCACCCTATCGGGGCGGAGACCAGAACCAAGGCCAAGTTGGCATCAAGTGAGCAGGGTGATGCATGGATGGCAGAAATGAATTAGAACGTTACATGCCACCGCTATGGTGAAGGAAAACCATGTGAGGAGAAAAGGAGTGGATTTGGAAGAAGCACTGGAAGTGAGATTCTTAGCACCGCCACAAAGCAACTATGAATGAACAAAGGTGAATATGAAGAATTAATTAAACTGTTGAATAACCCAGAACATCAGTTAAACTTGGAGTGCAAATGACGCTCTAATGTTGGGAAGTATGAGGGGTTCTTTTACCCGAAGCAATTGAGGAGATAAATCTCAGGAGGTAAGGTAGAACATATTTAAAAATTTATCTGCGAAGAGTGGTAGAGAACCACTTCCGTGGGCAACTACGTTAGTAGAAGTGGAAATTGAGGAGGTAAGACCGGGTTCGTGAAAGATCAAATCTGAGGACGACCACTGAGAGAAGAAGTCGATGGGATCGGATGAAAGGAAGAGGGTGAGCAGCGATTCTGGGATGAACCACTCGCCGGTTCGTATCTCGGCGTTTGGGACAGGTGAATGACGGGCCTTGTGCAGGCCCAGCGGGGGTATGCTGTTTGAAGAAAGAAACTCATTATCGCCATTCCCTTCACGAAGCAGCGTGAGCTTCAGACAATAGTACCCACTTCTGTATCATTGCCACTGGAAAGAATATCTATATTAGAAAGGAGGAAGAAGGAGTTTAACCAATTTTTGACATGATGTTATGAAAGGAATGAAGGTATATCTCATTCATGAGAGGAGGGAAGCTATTTGTATGAGACGAGGGTGTTATGCGTTTGATCAAATCATACATATGAGATGGGACTTTGTTTGATGTGAGAGAGCTATACATCTTGACATGACGTTATTGATGTCTCAGCGTATTTATGTTTTGTGTTGGATAGTTGGATTGGTGAAAGCTAGACCCGACTATCACTCTCTCTTTACCAGATAGATCATTTGAGAGAGCATCCTGATGGGAATGTACTGAAGCTAAGGTAGATAAGTTATCTTCCCATTATTTCATAGTGTTGTGCATGGAAGTCAAGGAGATACCCATTATACTAGGTAGATCGTTTTTCTAAATTAGCAAAAATTTATGATTGATGTACGAAGGGAGAACAGAATTAAGAGTGCAAAAAATAATGGGTGGTCAGTGCATTCAATGTTGTGTGGCATCCAATAGAGAGCGATGCATGTTTTATGATAGAGGTAGTAAATTTGTAGTGTCCTTCTACCTACAATGAAAACGTATGTAGTGATGATTGACCCTTTGGAACTGTTATGTGTAGAATGATAAGGAGGAACTAGGTGAGAAATTGGAAAGTATGTGAAATGGATGGGGTGTTTCCAATCGAGCAGAAGAGAAATGTGTTATTTGTAATTTGTTGGGAGAGAACACCCGGGACTTGGTGCCTTTGATTGGCGATCACCCACTGATTGGAGCAGAAACCACCCTACCCTAGTCACTTGAGGTATGCTTATCTGGGGGTCTCCGGCCTTACTAGTAATGTATCAGGCATCTTTGGCGTGGTGGGAGAGAGATACTGTTGAAGATGGTCACAAACCTTCAGTGGAGGCTCAGAGAAGACTCAACCTGACAATAAAGGAAGTGGTAAAAAAAGAAGTGTTGAAGTGGTTAGATTCAGGAGTGATCTACTTTATTTTAGATAGTTCATGGGTAAGTCCGGTATAGGTTGTTCCAAGGAGGACACGGTAATGGGGCAGAGAATAATCACGATTACTTCCTCTCGAGACGATTCTGAGATTGGAGAATACATGAACTCTGCGAAAATTAAATAAAAGCATTAGAAAGATCATTTCCACTTCTATTTACGGATCGGATGTTGGATAGATTTGGTAGGGCATGAGTGGTAATGTTTCTTGGGTAGGAGTGATGGGTTATAATCGGATCACTATATCCTCCCGGGGACGAGAAACCAGCATTCACGTACTGTATTAATGGTATAATTATGATTAAGCGAATACCCTTTTAAATTCAAACGTTTTGGCGTTTATGGTAGCCTCGTCCTCGTTACATGGTGAAAACAATTAAGGGAAGATATTATTGGATGATTTCTGGTGTTGGGATATCTTTGGCTTTTGCGAGGAACCTCAGGCAGGCGCCTAAGCAGGTGTGAGGAAACTAACAACGTTTAACTCAGGTGGGAAAAGTACCCACTTCATGGTGAAGACTTGTTGTATAGCGGATTTGGATCAGAAGTGAAATGTTTCAAAACCACGTTGAAACTCAATGAAGCTTCACCTCTCTCATCGTACGAAAAGACCCGGGGACTACGGGACCGTAGGTTCTCTGGGGGTTCGTAAGAGTTTTAAGAAGACAAGGCAACGCTGTGAATCTGCTTATTTCAGAAATACGATTTGATGATGAGTTTAGTATAAAGCGATTCTTGTTTTTCGAGAAATTGGGCGTAGGCACTATTATTATTAACATCAGGATGGATATTTCTTGAGGCAATAATACACGATCTAGTGACTAACCAATGGAAATCTTGGTGAAAGACATTGGATTCATCTTTGTGTGAGCTGAGCGGTTTAAACATGTGATGAAAGAAGGCTTTTAAACAAATATGATGTTCAGTTGATAAGAGATTTTATCCATTCATGGATTGATACTCAGATAATGAATTGCACACGATAATTTTCATCAAATGCAGTGCCATTAAGGAAGGATGTGATCAAGTGATCAGGATGGATTAACATGGAGTTAGTTTGATCAGATCAGAAGAAGTGCAGAAGAATCTATGAAAAGTGGGACTGCATCTCAGTTGAAGGACTGGCAAGAGGAGTTTGTATCTGAACAAGATTTCCAATGGAGAACAACTCTTGCATGATTAGACCTGGCAGTGCCTTGGTTGATTCTCATAAACATTTTAAGTGCAGCCACAGTGGCTCCTGTGGAGTTGTTCTATCAGGCAGGAAGAGGATTATTTGTTTGATGTTATCATGGGAGGACTTCTTTATGCTATCACGCGTATCAAAATGGAGTAATAAGAAGATGCGTCCTAGAGGAGGAAATGGAGAGTATATTAAATCACTGCCACACTCTAGCATATGGGGCACTTTGAGCGGGAGGACAGCTGCAGAAAGGTACTTGATGGGATTCTAACTGGCTACTATGTTAAAGGATGCTCACCAATTTGTGTGTACATGTGACAAATGCCAAAGAATGGGAAGCATATCAAAATGGGATGAACCACCATTGCAAACCATCTTAGAGGTAGAGTTGTTTGATATATGGGGGATGGATTTTATGGGTCCCTTCCCTTCCTTATTCAACAACCTATGCATTCTCTTGGAAATTGACTATGTTTCCAAATGGGTGGAGGCTATACCTACCCGAACTAATGATGCGAGAGTGGTAGCAAAATTCCTTCATAGTCACATATTCACTCGGTTCGGAACTCCATGCGCGTTGATTACAGATGGAGGAACTCACTTCTGCAACAAGCTTGTAGACAGTGTTCTGAGAAAATCTGGTGTTCGACATCGTACAAAACTTGCATACCACCCATATACTAATGGCCAAGCAGAGGTGTCAAATAGAGAAATAAAATCTATCTTGGAGAAAACGGCTAATAGCTCGAAGAAAGATTGGGCGAAAAAGATAGGTGATGAGCTCTGGGCCTATAGAATAGCATTCAAGACACCCCTGGGGATGTCACCATTCAGGCTTGTGTTTAGGAAAGTGTGCCACTTACTCATGGAGTTAGAACATAGAGCATGCGAAGAACCTTCAGGTAGTTGAATATGAGCCAAGTAAGGTGGCCGACGAAGCATCTTTTACTTATTAGTGAATTAGAAGAATTCTGATGAGGCTTCAAAATGCTAAGATCTATAAAGAAAAGATGAAAGCTTGGCATGATAAACATATTGTAAGGAAAGAGTTTGAGCCGAGTCAATGAGTCTTCTTATTTAACTCACGACTCAAGATCTTTCTAGGGTAATTAAAGTCGAGATGGTAAGGACCATTTACCATGACTCAAGTTTTTCCCTACGGAGGGTTGGAAATCATGCACCTAGAGAAGGGGAGCTTTAAAGTCAACGTGCAATGATTGAAGCCATACTTTGGAGGCGACTTTCATGCAAGTAAACATGCCATCAATTTAAGCACACCGGAAACAATGCAATAGGGAATTCTAGAAAACCCCCAGTCTCGAGGACATTGAGATTTAGGAAGTCGAGCTATGACATTAAACAGAAGAGCCTACTTGAGGCAACCTAAGCATTTTGAGTTTTCGTTTCATTAATCAGTTTGAATTAATTTTTTTATTGTTGTTTTGTGTTTTGATTTTTTTTAGAAATCACAATTTTCTCTGAAAGTGTAAACTTAACCTAATCTCATTGCTCCACATTGTTTGTTTTGAGGCTCAGAGATTAGGCGCGATTGAAGATGGCGAGGATACTTTCCGAGGGGTTGGATAAGGATTGGAGCCTCATTAAGGGAGTCCTCTATAGCTTATAATTTTTTTTATTAGAACATGAATTGGACCTCTTTGTAATGTCGCGATGTTGGATCTCAAAGTTGTGACGTTGAGGAAAAGTGGAAAAATCAGCCCTCTGGAACGTCGCGATGTTGGAAAAAAAAATGATTTTGAACACTTCTCGGGAACGTCATGACGTTGGCCTAAATGTCGCGACGCGGCATTGGAATTGTGGCTCTCGAGAACGTCACGACATTGGCACGAAAGTCGCGACGTTGCTCTGTTTTAAGAAACCGAAATGCCATATTTTTGAGTACCCCAAACACGAAAAACACCTCTCTCTTTAGAGTGATTTTCAGGTTTCATCCTATCAAGCCTTTCTGGAGTCTACCCTAGGAAGATGGTTTCGAGCACTTGTCGAGGAGAGCTAAGAACCACTTTATGAAAAACCTAGAGTTCTTCCTTCACTTCATCAAAATACGGGTAAAGAGCATTTTTGTTTTTATATTTGAGGTGAGTTAAAAAGGTAAAACCTTTGGTTCTTTGTCATTTCTTTAATTTATTTGAAAGGGAATTGGTGAGTGTGAGGTGGTAGAGCCTTAGTTTTAGCCCGAGAACACTATCTCCGTGAGTGCACACTAGGTGTTTGATTTTTTTTTAAGTAAGATTTGTGTGATTTTGTGGCTATTTACGTAGAGTTTCATCACACTAGGTGTTTGGAGGCGAGTTAGAGTTTTATTTAAAGCTAGAATATCATCCGACCCCTGCCTCTGCATTGGGTGCTGATGTCGAGACAAGCGAAGTCGCTCGAGAGTGAGGCCGAGCAATTGAGCACGCTCATGATTACAATCATGAGAAGTTCGTCAATTCGAGTGTGGCCAAGAAATTCGACCTCATCTCCAAGAACCCGTCCTTCATCAAGGAGAAGGGATTTGACCACCAGATGATTTCTTTAGTAAAACTATTGTGAATAAGGGATGGAGGGTGCTTTGCTAACCCCCAAGGCCAACTGCCATAATGGTGGTACGAGAATTCTAAGCCAATTTAGCCTCCCATGTACTGAAAAGGGTCTAGGTGCTTAGGGTTTTGGTAGACTTCAGTGCGAAGTCTATCAATGAATCTGCAACGAATTGATTAACTCGAGAAGCCTATGATAGGCTCCACAGAACTGATTATCTCGAAGTTCTTAGGATGTTGACAAATGGGTAGGGTGAATGGAAAAATAACAATGAAGGGCACACAATGCACTTCAAGGCCAAACACTTGTCCTACATTCTAGAGTATGGCATCAACATCATATCGGATATCATCCCGAAGCTGATCAATGTGTATTAGAAGTAGCCCGGCTAAGAAGGGCCTTAACTTTTCAGTATGCTATCATCTAGGAAAACCTATTTGATGTCGGCCAGATGCTAAGATGAATCTTGGGCACCCCTTTCTCATTTATGGTCCATGCAAGCAAGTCAAGGTGCCCTTAGAGGACAATGAGGCTTTGATACACCTAATCAAGGCGATAATGGTTAAGAAAGACAAACCGCGTGTACCGAGGCTAGAGGAAGTCTATGATTTCGGTAATGAACCCTCGGACGAGGATGAGCTTAGAGCCTACCAATCTAGGTTTGGTATATGAGTAGATGCCTTGGGAGAAGTGGGACAGTCATCTACCCAACCCCTACCATCACATGAGGAGGACCCTGTTAGTCCTTCTATTGCACTGGAGGACCAGGTCCATGACTTGACCGCATGGTTTGATGTGTTTTGGGATGAGACCTAGGAACACTAGGTCTCCATCAGTTAGGACATGGATAGGCTAAAGGTAGACATGACCACCGTCTTTGCTGAGCAACCGTGATCCATCCAGCAACGGCTCACCTAGCTTTCGCATTTCACACTTGGCTTTGCGCCATCGTCGCGGTGTCCCGAGTGATCATCGGGGGGAGTTCCCTCCACCCTCATTTGATATTGTTTTGACATTGAGGATACTGTCCGTTTTTGTTTGGGGGGTGTGGGTAATCGGTTTGGTTTGTTTATTTCTTTTACGTGTTTAGGTTGTTCAGTTTTTTTATGCGTTTAGGTTGCGTGTGTCTTTGTTTTTATATACAGTTTTTATGTGTTTGCGTGTTTTAGGTTGCTTTCACAGTATTGTGTGTTTTAGGTATTATGTGTGAGTGGATGCCGTGATTGCTAATGGGAGGTCATTTTGATCCAAATTTTTTCAAAGAGCGAGCAAAAGCGGGGAACAAGGGACCCATGATTTGTTCCATGATATGAAACGATGAAGCTAGAAAGGTTAAGGTGACTTGTTGATCCACCTCCACTATATTGAAGAAGCCATTTCCTAAGAAGTTTATGCTTTTGCATGTGGATCTCAGAATGTACCCAGGCTCAGGACACATTTCAAGTCCCTCGACCTTGGGATGTCTAACACCTCATTGTTGGGACTTGAAAGAGGATGACCGCCCAGAGCTGAGCTCTGCCATATCATATAAAGATAAAGGAAAGCGTATTGTGAATAGCATAAGATGGGGATGGTGGAATGGGAATCACATGATACAGGGGCTTCGAAAATGTTACCTTTCCAGCGCCAGTGGTTTGAGGAGCCCAGCGACTTTACTTAGTTGCATGTGGAAGTAGAGGATGGATCTTGCATAGTCTAGGGCCTTTAGGTATAGTTGAGTGTTTGAGGGGAACTATATGCCCGATGCCCTTAACCAACTTGTGGGGAGTCACCAATGAATCCCCGCTATAGGAACACTCATCTAAAACTTATAGGCACTAGTTTTCTTTCATGCTTAGGTAGTTTAACATGAATAAAAAGGGTGCGTTCTTATCCTTATGTGGTTAGAATCTTTCATTTAGGCGAGTTGACTTCAAGTTTGGGGGTACTGGAACCTAGCTATATGTTGGAAATCATGAAACAACTACACATAGACTTCTAGAGAAAGGTCATTCAGAACTTAGGTGGTTGAGTTGCTTGGTCAACCTCACCTTGCCTAGCTTAGTTCCTTAGAAAGTTGCATAACCTTAAGAATCCCCCGATTTTAAAGGACTTGTATTGCAAGTTTGGTTCATTTTGACTCTCATGTTTGGTGTCATGTAGCTATCACACTCATGTTGTGGCGTTTTTGGTGTGTCATTTTCATGTGTGTTTTTGTTTGGTCACATTTCTTGCTTGAGGACAAGCGAAGCTAAGATTTGGGGGTGCGTGGAGTGCAAACTACTTTCGTCATATACAGCAGCTTTGTCATGTTTCAGTTCATTTCATATAGTAACTAAGTGTGGATTTGTTGCACCATCTCATACTTGGCGTCTTGTGCATTTCAGGTGAAAACGGTGGCATTTGGAGGTTGTGTGGAGGCTTGAAGAAGGAGATTAGGAGCCGGCCACCGCGTCGCTGGCGTTGGTCGGGCGTCTTAGCGATGACGTCACGGCGTTTGCAACATTATAACGTTCTTGAGGATTCAACCAGCGAGATTTTTGGATATAATAAAAGCGAGGAATTCAAAGGAGGGGAGGGCGAGACGGAGGAGCTGACACGGGCGTAGTCGAGGGAGATCGTGTGATTCTGTATTTGTATTTTCTTTCTCGAGCACTTAGGAATGATTAAAAACTACGGCCCGGTTTGTAATGAGCGATTATGATCTTTTTAGATTTATTTCTAGGGTTTTGTTGTACCTTTTCTACATTCATATGGATTAATTGTTAATTCCGTTCTATTCAGTATATTGATGGATCTGATATCGACTTGCTCTATGTTCTGTGATTTATTTACATGGTGGTGTTTGGCTCAACATTAGCATGCTCTTAACGAGAATATGAGATCGAGAGATAAAGATTCTTGGGGATCGAAGTAGACGACGGTTAATAAGTGGAGTAGAGATCTCCTGGTTCCAAGTGTGGCGATTGAGTTTGTCATTCAGCAAGCGTTTCGGAGTCTGGGTTGATGTTGAGATGCAATGACCACTATAGCGAGATAAGCGAATATACCTCGAGAGAGACATCTCGTAGAAGCCACGATAGCTGCAGTGTGAATTCGTTAATGTACTGAATGAACAATTTTATCTAGATTATAATCCATTGAGTGTGGAAAGGGGAGGCAAAACCCTAGTCTCCATTAATTGAGTTAGAAACTATTTTAGGGTTATCTTTTCTTTACATTAGTTATAATTCATTCGAGTTTGAGATTCGGATAATATTCTAGAGCCAATTCCAGTATTCAACACACTTCTCCTTGTGGGAACGACACTTGACAAGCCATTATACTATAGCCAACCTCGGCCTTTATCTTGCGCATACGAACCTCGTTTACAAAAATTTTACACAACCTATTTGGAGCCCGTCAATCATGGAGAACCATACGGAGGACACTATTTATGAAAGCATTCCCAAAACTGAGAATGCAAAGGAGCTCTTGGATGTTGTTTCTAAGAAATACACAAAGTTCTTAAAGAATGAGAAGAATGAGCTTCTGAATACTCTTCACTCCACTTTCTATGATGGGATAGAGTGGGTCACGAGGACGCCCACGATGATAAAATATTGGCTTATTTACAACAGATTAAGACCAATGGTATGGAGTTTGACTCAGATTATGTTGTTTGGCTGATCATGGGGACTTTGCCTTTGTAGTTTGACAATATTAGGTCTAGTTATAAAGCTCAGAAGGAGCAGTGGACCATTGAAGAGATGACTGCGATCCTCGCTAAGGAGGAGGAGGATATGAAGAAGGGAAGGTCCAGTAGTATTTATGTGGTGACTACCAGACGGGTGAGGGGTCGGAGAGAAAGTCTTAAAGTGATAATCTGACTTCCAATGAGGAAGAAGTATGTCAAAACTGAGAACACTAGTGTAAATTCTAATGACAAGAATGTGCCTTCTACTTCTAATACCCCGAAGAATGAGGGTTTTAAGGGAAAATGCAACTATTGCCACAAGTTTGGGCATAAGAAGACAAATTGAAAAAAGTTGAAGGCCATTCAAGAAAATAAAGGTGATGATAAGCGAGAGTCTATTGATTAAGAAGCGAGATACGTGTTCATGGGAAACGGCACAAGAGTTCAAGTTGTTTCTTTAAAGATTATTATATTGCATCTTAATATATAAAAATTTTTTATTTTTTGCAAAATGTGAATTGTTCATACCATCTATTAAGAAGAAATTTAATATATGTACCTATTTTGGGACCAGGACTTGGATATAATTTTTATTTTGGAATTGGGAAAAGTTAATTTATATAGAACTCTTTTATTGATTATTAATGGAACACTTGAGAATCTTTACTGATTAGAGTTGCTATAGTTTGTTTCTTTTTACTTTACTGTTATCTTTATTAGTAGGACCAAGCTTTTGATATTGAAAGCTTAGCACAAGCAGCGAGTCATATTTCTAGAATAATGGAGGGTGTTAGGATGAGATTCTTTGGATCTTGATTTCTCGATTTTGACACTTGTACCTAATGAGTGTTTCTAAGACTCCATATGAGCTATAGTAAACAAAAAGAAGCCTGGCTTTTCCTTTATCATTTGGGGCTACAAGGTGGGAGAGTAGAGATTCATATAACACAATTGAGAAACTTGATCAAGAAACCATTAGTGGGTACTGTTGTGACAGTTATATTTGCTGGGATCAAAGAGGTTCTATGTTTTATTTGATCACTACTAGATTGATTGAGTCATATAGAGGTACATCTATTTTGAGGATGATATTAAGGTACAAGCTTGAGGGCTAAGAGGAATTATTATTTAAAGACATCTAATTTTATTCTTATGCCTATTAGCAATATACGATCTTTAGTCCTATTGTTTTACCGACGTCAGCTAGCCACGCCACGATAATGAGCAATTGAGGAAGTAAATCTAGAAGCTCCAAAAATCCATTTATCGTTTAAAGAAGGCTTCGAGAAGTGGCATCAAATTTATTAGAAGTTTGTGCCTCAATGGTTTAAGGAGAACATTGTAGATCCAATGCACATATATGAAGGCCCGGTCGAACCTACATATTCTTGGCGGAACATATGTTGATGATATTTTGCTCTGACCAATGATACTGACACAATTGGTTGAGAATAGCGGATATTGTTTGCTTATTTTATACTTGAGAGGATGTGGGGAAGCATCGCATGTCTTGGGCATACAAATGCTTGCGATAGGCCTAGTGGCATGATGGGAGGCGTATATTGAGCGTGTTACGAAAGGCTCAATGTCTGGTATGTTCTTTGGTAAGACACCATTGCAAAGTGTGACAGCTTTTTCAAATGCTATCTCTCCCACAGGAATGATATTGAGAGAGATCGGATGAAAGCGGTCATATTCCTAGCCCCAGGTTGTTGGCGACTGATGCCTTTCAGTATTGTACTGTACCTTGATATTTCTTTGTTGTTGGTGTGTTGGTATTACTTGAGTGATTCTAAATTCAAAAGCCACTGGAAAGTATCTAAGAAAGTTTGAGGTGTCTTCGGGGTGCAAGGATCTCAGAGTTGACATATAGGTATCTGGGCACTCTTGAGGTGGTTGGTTTAAGTGATTCGATTATGCGGCTGCGTGGATTATAAAAGTCACTTCTATTATATCTTTATGATGGTGAAGGAAATTTATTTTGTGGGAAAAGTGTCAGCGGGACACTTTACAACTAATACTATGGAGACCAGTATGTGGCGTGTTGGGCTACTTGTCATGCAATATGGTTGCAAAACTTCATTTCAGCTTTGGAGGTTGTTCACTCAATTTCTAGACCACTGAAATTGTTCTATGATGGTGGCCCGTCATCTTCTCTAGGAACACTTTCGGAGCATCTGCAGCTCTAAGCACATTGATGTGAAGTTCTTTTTTGTGAAAGAGAAAGTTTCTAAGTCCCTCATTTCAGTTGAGCACATGCCTACGACTAGCATATTGGCAGACCCACTAACCAAAGACTTACATATTTGTGTGTTTCAGAACCGTCACCCACGTAAGGATTGTTAAAGACCTAGAATCTTTGTTTTAGTGGGAGTTTGCCTTTTTTTTTATGTATTTGTGAGGAAAACTCATGTTTAGGTATTACATACATTTTGACGTTTGCCCATTATCTTATGATTTGTGTCATTTTGATAAGATGAATGACAAAATGATATTTTTCTCTTTATTGAATCAATATACATCATTGCAAATGCTTATAGATCGATGGCGCCCGATTATACGATTGCCATCATCTCGGTGTATTAATTTATATGATTGGTTATGGCTATGTAAATTCTTATTGGCGCATTTAGTCATGATTTTGATTAGTAGAGACACGATTATGTATGAGTTTAACATCCTCTCGGTGTGTTCATTGTATATGATTGGTTATGGCTATGTAAATCTATTGTGAAAACATTTATCGCAGTCTAAGTGAGAGAATGTTAGATTAATTTATTAATACATGGACTCACTCATAATCATTACAATTTTAATTGTAATATTGTGCATATTAATTATGAAGTATTGCATTTGGAATGGTTTTAATATTAACTAAGATTTATGGGCCCATGGTTGCTTATCTATTTCTCCACTTGCTTTGGTAATCTCATTGGACCAAAGCCCAATAGTTCCCTTGTTGCTCTATATATATGAGTAAATAGAGCCCTAAAATTGAATAAGGATTTGGTAGAACACACTTTGAGGAGAAGGAAAGATCCATTTTCAACCCTAGCTTTTCTTTAATCTCATTCCTTTACTTGATTTGGGAGACTAATGACGACCAACTTGATTTGGATTCATGCCATACCATGTTTTCACCACACACTCACAGATTAATTATGATTCTTTGTTTAATTAATTATTATTTTGTAATGTATTTATTGGGTCATTGATTATTGATCATTATTTTGGGATCATTAAATACCCTTGATATACAAAATAATTTAGCAAAGGAGATTTCATTGTCTTTCATT